>JAQFYU010000144.1:0-32024 GCA_034694905.1 Ceratophysella granulata | reverse complement strand
TGTGGTGCATATTGTTTGTGGTGCATATTGGTGTGGTGCATATTGTTGTGGCTCATATGACGTGCTACGATCCTAACTATGATATAGTTGTTGAGTGTTAAGTGTAATGCATGTACGTAAGTAGTCACGGATTAATCAACAAATAAGCGACGGACGGTGGTGGGATGCTGTGATGTTGCTTCTAAAACCATACTCATTTGTTCCAGGTAGAGCAGAGTAGTGGGTTATTAACTGGTTTGCACACACAATACAAAATCATACTGACTTTTTTTAATGACAGGTTCGTGCTCAAAGCGCCGGCTAAAGCACCGCGGAAGGATGCTCATCTTAGCCATGTGATTCTTAACGAGGACGGAAGTGCGAAGTTGAAGGCTCATCAAGTCCGACAACTTCCGTTCCCCTATTCCCGCGTGAAGGACTTTGAGAAAATGGTCAGAGCTCCTGTCGGTCGAACTTGGTTGCCAGAGAAGGCTATGAAGAGTTTGACCGCACCAAAGATCATCACGCGGTTGGGTGCTGTCATTCAGCCCATTTCCGAGGACGCACTCATGAAGAAATCGGAGACGTCGAGAAGTTTGAAACTAGCTGGGATTAAGGCTGGTAAGTAGTGCGTATATGTGGCAAGAGGTATAAGAATGCGAAACACGCTATACTTTAACATTTTAACATTTAACATGTAAATATACCCTATAAATCGGAGAGTCAATTATATTTAGAGGTTAGTACTAGTAGCATAGCATACTTGTAAATGACTTGAGACCATAAAGAATATTATATATATTCCACTAAGAACAAAGTTATCTTGAAACAAGAGCTCGGAGCTCGTTGGAGTTTTACTTTTTTAAGATTTAGGTGCTTTAGGCTTTGGTTTTAAGATCCACTGTTGAAGGATTGAGCCGTCACATTTGGTGACCACGGGAGAATTTAGGTTTCCTTGGGAGGGTTTGCTCAAACACAGTCCGCTCATGGCGTGTTTGATGCTTTGCGTCGATTGGTTATAAATCCAGAGTTGATTTCCTCCCTTCCCATGACAACTGATGAGCTTCACAAGTCCGGTGTCCCCGCCCGTCGAGTCCATGCACAGCTCATCGGAAATAACTTCCAGTTTCTTTGTGTACACGAAAATCTGGAAGCAGTTTCATTAAGCATAATGCCGTACGCCGTTCCGTTCCAAGATCGGCATAAATGGAAATGTTGAGGTGTACCTGATTTCCGCCTTGTCCATGGCATGGGCCGATGCCCATAAGACCACCGTTTGAATGTCCCATGGAGTCCAAACAGGTCTTGGAATCTTTGTTTCTAATTTCTCCAAAGTGATCGTAGCCTATGAGCATGGGAGACTCTGGGAAGATGTTTTTCAGGTACCAGTGGAAGCTCTTGCAACCCAGCTTCTTCCGCAAGGCAACGCGATCTGACACATCCCCAGCATCCATCTTCCTCGCATCTAAGCAAGCACATCAGGAAATTGTTAGGCGCAGTTTAAAAAATATACTCGGACGAAGAAGACAAAGCTAAACCCATTTAAAAATGTAAGGAACTGTTTTCATGCAAATCTTTCTTAAATCCCATTTTTCACAACGTTTATCAGTTCAACGAACCTGGGACCATTTCGAAGTAGAATTTTTTGTAGTCGTCGAGCCAAACATTCGCAACCCGAACAGTGTTATGAAGCACCACCTTCCCAGCTCCGCCACCTGGAAAACTATTGACCAAATATCCGATGAACAATCATATACATAGTATTCCATAAGCCAACCAGCAGGTGTGCCTCACCTGTACGGAGAAGCTTCACGAAACACATGTCCAACATGACTGCATGTCACTATTTTGAGTGTCCCTCCACATTGCCAAATCTGTGCTAAAATATGAAGCTCTTGAAAGCCTTTCACCAGAGTTAACGTAACCGCTTAATAATATTAATATTATTAATAGTTATTACTTACGCGAAATGACATCTCGAGATTTTCAGCACCCCAGATGTCCATGTTGATATCATAGCTGCCCAACTCGTAGAAGTAGTCCCTGTCCATTGAGAATAACCCGCCTAATAAGGTGCAAATTCATTCATAAATACACTGTATCTTCTTTTCGATTTCGAAGAGCGGAACAGGACTTGTGGTTGTGATAGCCGGATCCCGGATCCCTTACCGCTACCGTTCTTTCAGTATGTTTTACCAGAGTTCTTAAGCAAACTTCTAACCTGCCATTGTGGGGCTCATAAGGGGTTCAGTGTGATCTCCGGCTCGGCGCCTTATTTCTCTGTCAGGAACTTCAAACCTGGTTTGGAAATGCGGCACAAATCGTGTCAAAAGTCACAGTTATTCACATGTCGAGTGTCGAGGTACAAACGCGTGATTACTACAGAAATCGAACCATCGAAAGACGAGTTTCCAACTGAACCCACCCCAAGAGGAGTCCGGGGTTGGAACATACTTGAAGGACTTGTCTGAAATGACGTCGATTATCGGACAAACCACGGTCTTCCGGTTTTTGGCAATCTCAGCCAGAAGCGGTTCCAACCAGCCTTCACTACATTCGCAATGGGCGTCCAAAAACGTTAGTACTGCACCCTGGTCAATAACATGCTCAGTTATTCTATTGACAATTCCATCAGCTAGTTGCCCACTCGAACAGATCATAAAAGCGAAGATGAACCCACCGTTGCATGCTTGGCCCCAAGCAACCGAGCTCGAATGAGTCCCGACCTCATATCCGTCCTGAACAGCCGAACAGGAACAGAAAGCTGGGCAATATAGGTCTCCAGATATTTCCCCAAATGTGCAAACTCGGACGAGTCATCAACCAGAACAATTTCCTTGAGCAGCGCTCGTGGAGAACGGTTGATGACAGAGTGCACCGTTCTCAGGAGTGTTGACCAAGCCTCGTTGTGAAACACGATGACGACTGACGTGTCAGGCAGGTGGGTTGGATACGGCTTCACTTTGCACCTAATTCCGATCGGACGCATGTCAGACAAAGAGCTTAAATAGCATTTCTTGGTAATTAAAATATGCATGTCTCACGCGGCATTTCTGAAATCTGGGAGTGAACGGTTGACTGAAATCACGTCGGAAGCCATGATATTGAATTCATGAAGTTTGAACCTTTCCTTGACGGTTTTGTCATGGTCTGGTCCAAAGACGACAGCTTTACCCTGTTCGCCAGCTCCTCCCAGAGTTTCTGGAACCACAGGAGGCAAAACCCAGCTGTGCAGTTTTTCAGCGGGATACACGGTCGAGGTGGACTGGAAAGCGAAATTGAAATCCTTAGTTTTAATTCCTTATGCGATCGTAAGGATAACGCGGTTGTCTTACGGGTGCAGGTGTAGTGGAAACACTCTTCCGTGCGTCCTTGGTCACCTTTTTTGTTGGGGCGCCTTTCTGACGAAAGGGACTCCGTTTTAAGCTGCTATTGTAAAACGAAGTTTCGTGGTCCTCTTGCCTTCCATTCTGTGACCCATCAACTCCCGCGTGCTCCTCAGCCAGACGGTCAGAACAGGGTCTTTCCAGGTCGTAGAGGAAGAAGAGAATCACAGTGAACCAACCCAAGGAAGTCACAAGTACGGCTTTCCAGGTCCTCAAACTCGACCTGGACCTCATCTTGTAACATGGGACACTAATCTAAGACTAGTATCAAACTAAGATACGCGGAGTGACGAGGTGTGAATGGAGGAACATGTATTTTGGGGTCATTGTCAATTGTCAGTTTTAATAGGTGGTCATAAATGAAGATTAGCCATAGAAGCTTTCTCTTCCTCATTTCACCTTTCAAAGATATGCGAAACAATTCGAAATGCATATATTTAAAAATGTGAATTGAATAAGTACCGTTTACTTTTGCATCGGTAATGGGCATGCATATTTATGTTCCTTGAAAACGATTACAAATATGTAGCTACAACAATTCCAGGAGTCAGAATGCAGAATTGGTTGGGTTTTTTTATATGAGTTAATTGTTGTTTCTTCATTTCTCGTAGATGTCGGTCAAGGCATAAGAGGTACGAAATCGAACGTATTAAATGGTGGTCTAGCAGGATTCGATAGTTGCTAACCCTGTTATTTGACAATACACAGCTAATTACATTGCATAGCTGTTGCGAGTTTGCGATCTGAGATGTAACTTTCAAATTAGTCGGCATCAGGCATTTCCCTTTCATTCCTTTAGACTCCATTATTGTTCTAAATTCTATTATTTTTATTGATATTCTCCTTTGCATTGGAATTGGGATAGGAGGACTCCAGTCCATAGTTTATATCCTACATAGTTAGCACTAACTAGAGTCTTAAATTAGTTGCAATTGGGGAACAAGTAAATATATATACAAGTACTAGTCCGTAACTGATTGTGTTTTAAATAGAGTATAATAGTGTATTGTAATGTAATGATACATAGATGCTAAAAGACACTTAAAACTGGGATAAGAGAATGGGACATGTCAAGCAAGTATAAATAGTCAATCCTTTCTAGGCACTAATAACAATATGGGGATTGGGAATAACAACACAGGTCATAAATAGAGAACTAGTTTCTGTTCGATATGTGATATCACGTTGAATGGGTAAGTAAATGTAATGATTCATGTTGGATTGGAATAGTAAGAATGACATGTCACTTATGGAATGTTACGTTGCTGATTATGACGATTTATGATATACTGTGTACAATTGACAATTGACAGGATGCAGCTGCTCCGCCTCAGTTCGTCAACTCGGCCTGAGCAGCTCCATCCTGTTCCAGTCTTCACACTACTGGAATAGTTCCGAATTTGGAACGTGGACGCTCAAAAATATCAAGGAAATACTCATCGCTTGTGATTTCAAATCAAAATCCATAGTCGTAAGTTATTCTTCAACTTTCGAAAGCCACATTTTCGAAGACTGAACTATTCTGGTTTCGTGTACACGTACACGAGTAAGTATGAACTACTTAATAACGATAAGTCTCTCGGACTAAGTCTTGCGAATCCCTAACTGGTTTCATTTATAGTTGTAAATTATGGAAGATTTGGTAGATATGCCGATATGACTCATCCCAACAATATTCAGGCAGAGTGCCAACATTAACTGTTTCCAGTGGGCACCACAAAACACACCGCCGACCTCCCACATGACTCAATTGGATCTCTCATCCAATTCTCCTGAGTAACGATTGCGAATTCCGCTCACTTCACCAAAGAGCTCTGTGGAATCTTGAGAAAGCCATCAAAAATATGAACTCGTATCCCTCAGTTTATACGTAGTTAACAAAGGTCATTCATTTGACAGCAGATTGTCGTCTCCAATGGGCATGTCCCATGTCATGTGGCTGTTCAACATGAGCGAACTCTGGCTCCCTCCAGATTTCACATTACTCTTGGATGATGCGGCGTACTAAGATTAAATATGATTGTTGATTTTACGAAGAGAGCGTCTCACGACTGAGCCTGCCACTTGAACTTGGATTCCATGATCCACTCTTGAGCTGGGGAAGAGTCACAGGTGGCGAGCACGGGGGACGTGAGGTCGGGTTTCGAGGGTTTGCTTAGGCACTTCCCACTTGACATGTGCTTGAGACTTCTGGCCGTGGGATTGTAGTGCCAGGCTTGATTTCCACCCAGACCATGACATCGAACCAGCTTCACGCCGCCCGAAGAAGAGCCTGTCGAGTCCAGGCAATTGTCATCTGACATCACTTGCTGCCGTTTCGTGTACGCAAAGACCTGAAAACAAAAGGGGTTGTAATGTTATTTTTTAAAGCAACAAAGGGTGGAACACTGGAACAACCCTACAAAATCAGCTACTTATATTTTACATAGAACCAAACGACGCGTCATCCAAGACATAATCGTATATGGCAGAGTATTTGAGTAGCACCAGACTTGACTGACCTGATTGCCACCTAGCCCGTGACAGTATCCCATGCCAAGCAGTTCTCCGCTCTTCCGACCCATCGTGTCCAAACAGTACTGAGAGTCTTCGTTTCGGATCTCGCCCAGATGGAAGTAGTCGAGAGGCATGGGTGACTCCGGGTATACGTTCTCCAAATACCATTTGAAACTCTTGCACTCTAGCTTCTTCCGTAGGGAAAGGCGGTCAGACACGTCCCCAATGTCAACGTTTCTCGCACCTAAAAATCCATTCACATCAACACTTTAGTATAGAGTTTCAAAGTTCAGTCTCAGAGGCATGATTTGCATTCGCTTCCGAAGCAAGCAGCAAGCACAGTACAGCGATTCAACCAGAAGCTTTTCAAGTTTCAATCATCCAAGCAAGCAGAGCAGTTTGTGTTCAATTTAGTTTAAAAGCAACGATCAATGTCGGACTGGACTTTCTAGCATGCAAAATCTGTACTCTATTAACGACAGAAGTGTCAAATATTTTCTCTCCTTACAACCCTGGTAAAAAAAGCATCGGAGTCATCCAAACTGACTCGAAACTAAATATTTCGCTGGGATGGGATAACTGTTTGGTTTGGAAAACGTAAAACAGATCATGCATTGGAATTTGAAATAGTATAACTATAACTAAATGAAGACGACGCTTGACGAGCGTGGAACATTCTTCCGTGACATGCACTACCGTGCGGGCGTGACGAATGGGGTGCAATTGGGCTTGACCCGTGTGGTAAGTGCGTAAATGTTAGTGAACTGAGACCTGGGAACATGGCAAAGTAGAATGAGCGCCACTCATCAAGCCAAACTGCTGCCAAACGTCCATTATTCTTGTCCACAATGTGAGAAGTCCCGCCCGGAAAACTGTACGGTGTCGTTTTCCTGAACACGTGACCCACGCGAGAACAAGGCGTAATCACCAGTCGACCCCCACACATCCAAACCTAAACCCAATTTTACAATCGCCCAAATTCTTAATATCAAAATACACCATTAATGGGAACATTGTCAGGTTACAATGGACGAGATTTTAACCCCAAAAATTGCTTATGAAGCTACTCGCGAAGGTTCTAGGCTCTAATCATAGAGCACAGCACAGAAAATATGTCATGCAACAGACGCACCTTGAACGCTTAGAAAACTGAATGAAATGAACGGAACACAAACGAAGAAAGCAAAGGAACAAGACACAACACAAAATAGGATACAGAAATAATTAGTGTAGCAATTAGTCAGCTGCTGAGGAGGATTGGCTTCTTCCACAAACGCAAAGGAGTTTGATAAATGCAAATAAGAGCAATTGAACAAAAAAATAAAAGTTAACCTGGACTCATTTCAAAATAAAAATGTTTCCAATCGTCCAACCAAACTGAAGCGACCCGCGCCGTGTTATGCAGAATGATTTTGGACACTCCTCCCGGAAAACTACATGTCGTCGAGAGAGGAAATTAGACTTTGACAATTGACATTCCTGGATATTCTGATTCATTGATAGATATTTGAGGATTACGTATATGGTGACTTGTCCCTAAACACGTGACCCACGTGGCTACATGTAGCAATCTTAAGTAGACCTCCACATTGCCAAACCTGTGCTTACAAGAATGGTCGGTTTGGAACGAATCAAAAAAATTAATAGGGCCTCCCGAAATTTCAAAAAAGAACTTCAGAATTCAAAGTCATGGTTTGAATCTCCGTTGAGAATGATTATCAAAATAAATAAGATAAGTTATTAACCCTCAATTTACCATCTCTTTTGATTACATGTGTGTGTATTTAATTCTTGCACACCGTTTATAATGGTGCTAAGTGTTTGTAACTTTTGTACACCTCGCACATGACTAAAAGTCAGGGGATGGTTGTCAGTGTCAGATCAAACCTGCACTGGATTGCAAATGGTATCATTGAATTCAGTTGTGAGCATAATGTGACAACTGCAATCGGGCTTTTGGTGTGCAAATATTACGCACAAATTAGCCAACGAATGCTTAGGTTATAGGTTATATGAACCAAATTAAGGTTATAGGTTATATAAACCAAAATTAAGGTTACAGGTTATATGAACCAAAATTAAGGTCATAGATTATATGAACCAAAACGCTTATTATTGTTGCTAAGTATATTCTTGGCACATAAAAATTCCCAATATATGGCATGAAAATTTTCTGAAAGTTTTGATTTGAAAAGAGGTTGTGCCGGCAGAAGGGTACCGGTAAACATCGTTAATATCAGGCTAAGAGATCGCACCCAAAGGCTCAATTGGGGGATGCTGCTGGCCGACATCTTAATTCAAAATGGCCGCCAATAAGTTCAACACTTTAACCAGGGGATGGATTCGGATACTTTTGATGTCGTTCTGTAGGGTATAGTGATAGCTCTTCAGAATCATTTTAAAAATTCGACTTGGAAGTCTATCAAACATGGCGTCAAAGGTTTGACCGCCTCAACTTTGACGCCATTTATAATTGACTTCCAAGTCGAATTTTTAAAACGGTTCTGAAGAGCAATCACTATACCCTACAGAAGGACATCAAAATTATCCAAATCCATCCCCTGGTTAAAGTGTTGAACTTATTGGCGGCCATTTTGAATCAAGATGTCGGCCAGCAGCATCCCCCAATTGAGCCAAAACTGGGTGTAATGTGCAATCTCTTAGCCTGCTACTTGGCTACGACGTAGGGTACATGAGGTTTCTGCACGCTCTAGGCTTGGAACGGCCCTTAACCGGTACCCTCCTTTTACACACAGATGGTAAATTGAGGGTTAAAAAGTTCGGCTTCTAGTGAAAAGAATGTTACTTGCACAAAATTACGCGAAATGACATTATGATAGTTATTACTTACGCGAAATGACATTTCTAAATTTTCACCTCCCCAGATGTCCATACCTAAAACGTTTCATGTTAGGTCATTAAGATCAACGATATTCATGCCAGCAGAAATCGGAATGCTTATTGTTGGATATCTGTGACTTACCGGTATCATACGACCCAATCTCATAGAAGTAGTCCCTGTCAATAGAAAACAGGCCGCCGGCCATCGTTGGGGTCAAAAGGGGTAGAGTTCGGTCACCTCCCCTTCGTTCCATCTCTCGCTGAGGTACTCGATACCTTCGTCAGTTCACAGAAGGAAACCATCGTTATACTAAGCTCGAAACTGTAGATATGCGGTAAACTTCCAAGCGTCTTCATTTCATTCATAAATATCGTATTCTGTACCATCGGAAATTGAGCTTCCAGTTGAAGCCTCCCCAAGTCATATCCGACGCAGTAACATACTCAAAATTATTGTCTGAAATGACGTCAATGATTGGGCAGACGACTGACTTCCGATCCTCTGCAATCTCAGTCAATAGAGGCTCAAGCCAGCCTTCAGTACACTCGCAATGGGCGTCAAGAAATGTAAGAATTGAACCCTGACCAACAGAAAACCATTGATAATAGATGTATATACACACTGGACCCAACATGGCTCTGATTCAACGCGGTCATTTTTAAAGGTTCATTATTTCCACGAACCCTTGCATTCTTGGCACCAAGAAGTCTGGCCCGAATGAGGCCGGACCGTTTGCCCGTCCTGAAAAGTCGAACGGGCACGGGGAGCTTCGAGATGTAATCCTCGAGTTGCTTTCCCAAAAAATCTCGTTCTGAAGCATCGTCCACCATGATAATCTCATTGAGCAGGGCTCTTGGAGACCGATTGATGACTGAGTGGACAGTTCTGAGCAGAGTTGACCAGGCCTCATTGTGGAAAACTATAATAATTGACGTGTCAGGAAGACGGGGTGGATAGGACTTCGACTTGCATCTAGGTCACAAAATACAAAATATTCACGTTCATCAGAGGGTTAGCCAAATGCGCATACAAGTCGACTCTGTTCCTTGAATTCAATCACAGTTTCGCGTTAAGAAAGTAGCTAAATGTATTGTCTCAGACCAGACGGCCCCATTTGTTTATTATTTTTGTGAATATTTTATGCATGTACGAGCGAATATTCCGATCAATGATTCGGTACCGGTACCACTTTGGCGGTATCACTTTGGCCTATGTGAGTTTTCAGTAAAACGGTGCAACATAAATTGAACAATTGGGTTCCTATGGCTATGAGAGCTCCAGCCCCAGCCCCAGCCCCAGCATGTAATGCATGTTGACTTAAATAATGTTGAAAGCTTAAATGTGGTGCGAGTGTGAGGAGTCTGGATAAGACCATTTACTTTGCCTTTGGAAAGTAAACTTTGACCCAGGGTCAACGTTGGGTCATTGCTGGATCAAAGAAAACCGGCCTACGGCCTACGGTCTGAACTCTGAACGGAAAAAATAGTTACATATTAAAGTATCGTTCATAAATGTAGGGTGAGTAGTTTGGGAGGAAATACGGCGCGGCACATACCAAACAGACTAACGTTTTTATGCAATAGGAATGTTACCGTTGCATGTCGCATATCGCATACTAATCTTTTACTACGTGCATGCAGGAAAAGATATTTACGGCAAGGAACACTAGCAAGTTACATAAAATCCCATATCCCATATCCCATTGACATAAGTACAGCCTAGCCAGGCCTTATGGGACTCGTCTGGCTAGTTGCCGTAAAAAGTTACTTCTATTCGGTCTACGAAACGCAATGATGAGGTGTAAAAGAGATGCATACAACAACAGCACAACACAACAACAGCACAACACAACAAATTGAACCTCGAATAATTACGAATTACGAATATTCAAAACACAGGTTACAGATCAGCGATATTATCATTCACAAATGGGTCAGCTTGTATTACACACAGCTTCTCGAAAATATAAAATAAGAAGAACAGTGCTTACCCGGCAAGCCGTACATCTGGAAGCGATCGATTGAGAGAAGTGGCGTCTGAGGCGAGTACGTTGAACTGATTGAGTTTGAACTTATCCGTCGCGAGGCGTTCCATGGCAGGGGAGAGCTTCACCGCTCGACCCATTTCACCCGGCTTCCCCGGGTCCTCCGCCACTACGGGAGCCAAAATCCACTTGTGCAATTTACTCGCAGGATATACGGAAGACATCGACTAGAAAAGAATACCAGAAACATTTCATGAATCATTCATTCTTCAAAAGAATCTAAACACTTAGGTCTGTCTGGTGGTGAATAAATTGAACTAATTGAAATTAGTTATGTACAAATTAGTTAATTTTATACGTAGTTGAAACTTTAAGTGGATGAAGCAGAAAACCGTTAATTTGGATAAATGCAATGGAATTTCATACGCTTGGACTAGGACTTCTTGTCTGATCTCGTGAATCGAATATTACGAAAAACCGAAAAATGAAGCTATTAAAAATGTAAACTCACTGCTGGTCCCGATGGTTCATCATGCCCCTTGTCCTCTTCGTCTCGTTGATGATTGAGATTAACGTCTGGATGATTGTCACTGCTGTGATGAACGAATGCATCGGCAGAAGGGTCCCGGCCCTCTTCTCCCTTCTGACCAGCGCATCCTGCACCCCGACAATCCGTATAATAGAGGAGCAGAATCACGTCTATGAGGAACCAGATTAACGAAGTAGCCAAGATGATTTTACATGTTTGCATCCGGATTCTCATCCTGCTGTGTGCTGATGGGGTTATTCTGAATTGACACTTCACGAGACTTAGGAACGCCTTAAGACAACTATTTGCTGTCACACGACCGGACTGCACCGCAGAATGGACTCCTTGTAGATCGGCAACAGCTTCTGACTGTTTAGTATTGGTTAGCCTCCGTTTCACCTTCGTTTTCTCTCGATCATATTAAATGGGATTTGTAGTCGAACGATCAAGTTAGGAATGGGACACAGGGCATATGGTCACACCACACCCTTATTGTTTGTCCCCGGAAAGGCCGTCCCGCATCAACTCAACATATGATCCTAATCTGAACCTCTGACCTCCGCTGGATATTCACTGCGGAAACAAAGGTGCAAGTTCCAAGTGTTGGGCTGCACCGCTTTCCGCTGCACCGGTTGCTACGATTATCTACAACGATTTTAAGTTCAGCTGGGACTTCAATTAGGGTGTCAGCGTCAGCCTCGGCCCTACAATTACAAATTAACGTAAATCCTGCAATACATACAAGTTTCAGGGGTGGATTGGACCAAAGGGCCGTTTATCTGAGTGAAGAATTTCTCAATAATATGTCATATGTGGGTGGAGCTTACTCATTTGTCGTAGCGAGTAGCAGCGATGATATTGAGTCCTGTCACCTGTATTCTGTATCCTGTTAATAAACTAAACGCGTAAGTATCTTCAACAGAATGATATGAATGTGGATTTGGGAAATAAGCTTCTTGTTTCGTGGAGGTCCTCAAACGTAACTCTAAAGAGGTCATGAATTGAACCTGCTGTTCCACGTACGACAGATGACGGATGGAAAGGGAATGCAAAGTGAAGTTGAGCGTGATGTTGGATGTGATGATATGTTGTTTCTGAGTTGATACACTGCGTGGCCCTTCTTCGCAGAGGAAAGTGACGTGTGACGTGAAGGAAGGGATAAAGGTGAAAGGGCAAAGAAACGAAGAAGGAATGCAGTCGAATCGAAGGTCGAAGTCGAAGTCCCCACGAAGAAGTCTTAAATCCCAATCCCAATTGACAATATGTAATGTTTCAAAAAGAGCGCTGCACTGTCTCAACTGAACGCCGAACGGACGGACGTCATCTCGTCCGTCTGTCATAGGTATATCCATATTCCATTCCAAATTGCTTTTTACTTTTTTACTAATTACCTGCCTCTCTCTGGCCTGCTTGTCGTGTCGTGGTCGTGTTTCGTGTTCGTGTGTCGGATGAGTGTACAATTTTAGGTTACAAATTGACATGCCGACAACTATCCATCCTATCATCATCATAATTTAACATTGATCAAGCAGTAGTTATGCAAAGTGAACGAACACTGTTGTATGCTTGTACAGCTTGATTAAATACCTCTATGTATTATGTAGTTGTATGTTGTATCGATTTGAGAGTTCAGACATCTTTTCAGTTTAATTATGGATTTCAAATTGCAATAGCGTTTGACTCAATCGGGTCATTCATAATCATAAAAGCTAATACATAATAAGTGTATTAGGTTAATTGTGTGTACATGTACGATATGCCATTTACTGGCCTATACGTGTATGCAACTCGTATGGTTTTCGTATTTTGGTCAAGTAAAACTTAAGAACATTAGCCCAGACACAAGGACAAGACATAAACCCTGAATGAGCTCTAAAAAAATAAGTATATCCTGCTCGTAGTTTTTACATAAATATGTATTTAGTAGCAGTTGTGAGCAGTTGGTTAATTGTGATATGATCCATATTCCAATTAGTTAAACTGACAGTCGTGGTGGGGAGTTTTATAGCTACTTGCGGCTTCCAATAAGTTATATATAGTTTAACCAGAAATTGACGTTGACAAAGGGGCACAGGTGGTAAGCCAGGATGACAAAATATGGTCGGGAAATTCGTGTTAATCGTAGTTAATCAGCGAGTGTTCAACCTTAACATGCGGCTTGTCAGGTATCATTGTCACGTAGAACATTAATTTTCTCCTCTGCCGTGCCCATGGCTTTTTGTGTTGTTTTGAACATTTATTTGTATGAACGAAGACGCCACGCTTTTTAATCCTTCCTTAGCATCTACTACTATACCTTACTGATGTTATTATGCATTTCCACCAATAATTGTTCCTAGGCTTTGCTTGCATATAATGAGCTATACATGTCTAGTGTATTCCGGATATGTGCTTTTGTTGCGAATAATGCAGAATTCCAAACATGAGCTAGCTGTAGGCTGTACGACACGTCGTTGATGCTTTTATGTGTATGGCTTGAGGCTGAACGGAGGTCCTTGTCTTGTAGTGATCATCCGTGATCCGTGATCGCGAATCGTGAGTTGTTTTGGCCAGTCAGTCCCTCAGGGATTATGTCATGTAAGATGCTGAATTCAACAATGCAGTAGTGTTAGGAGTGGAGTGCGTCTGCTAATGAGAGGTTCGAAGTTGTGGTTTTGGGGTGTGGGTGGCATTTGTGCATGGAGATTAAAAATTCGCAATTTGTGAATGAAGTTACGATAACGATGAGTGAAATTACTGTGGTCTGTAATTTATCATTTGCGCGTATTTGAATGCTTTCCTTTAAATTTATTCCTGTTTTGATATGCAATGCAGTTACACAAATGAAATTGAAATCTAAATGTATTTCACAAGCTTCCATTAAAAATTGAAATAGTTTCCACCCAAATTTAGAATAATCGAAAAGGGCACTCCTTCCCGTACAAGTGAGCAGGTATTTAAGTTGCTCATCGTAAATCGGAGCTATCGAGCAAATGATCCTTTTTATTAACAGAAAAGCGGATGAAACCAGAGATCCAGCATTAAGTTTGGCAATTCATAATCTCTAACGGCTTCCTCTTCTCGTCCATGTATTAGATCCTAATCCCAAATCTGGCTAGATAACCAGAAAGAGATTGTTCCCGGGACGAAGATGAGTAATGCCCTGGCTAGAGCCAAGAACAGGGAATTTGTGGATGAGATGTGCAATAAAATAAAATAAATGAGATGTAAGCAACTCTGAATAATGAATAGTAATTCAAGCCGTTACAGTACTGCATTATCCTCTTCATGCTCATCCCATTCAAGTCCCTTCATTCTAAACGTATTCAAGCGAATACGAATAAAAGCATACAATAATTTTGTATGGCATTGGCATCAAAAACACATTCTCAGACGAAATGAGAAATGCAGTACTTACTGAGAAGTTTTGATTCGACAAAATGACACCTAATATTCTGTAGCATTCAATATTCACGATTCAAGATTCTATTGTTTTACTCCAGAGCGGCTTGGCTTACTAATTTTTTTATTTTATTTGCTGTCATCCGCCGAACGCAAAAATTCCTCTCTGATCCATATTGATTTAATAAAAATAATTTCAAAAATAAAGACATTTTTCATTAATTAAGACACACTAAAGTATTTGTACATTACGTCAAAGCGGTTTTCATATGTATTATGTTGGGTTACTCCTTAAATTAAATACGTTTTTCTGTTGCCTCAAAAATTATATTTATGAAAATATAAAAGGCGTTCGATTTCTAATGTTCTAGTGCTATATGCATATGCATGAAAAACCTCTGAAACGCCCAATGGTCGTATTGAAGATACACTAACCATACCTTGAGATAATTTACTGAAGTTGTGATTTTCAAAATTCAATTATTTAATAAAATAATATTTAAATTGACCAGAGAGAGACCAGAGATGCTTCAAAATTTCTTTAAAACTTCAGAATATTTAGTCAATTTTAATTAAACGAAACCTATTATGTCCTAAGTGCACAATGCTTACTTTCGGATTGGTTAGGTTTATTTAATAAGCCCGAAAGGCTCTACGAGTCTACATGCATCATACTTACTTCGAGTGTATCAAATCAACAACATCCTCACATGAACATTATCATCAATAGTCAATAATTCTCAAAACCCAGTCATTCATTATGACAAGGCAATGGAAGGCTAACTGTAGTAATAAATGCTTACAGCTGAAAATCCGGATCCGGATCTGCCAAAGTACTTTCTCTCCCCAAAAAATACATTTGAATAATTATGTGAGTGTTTGAAGACACCCCGTCATCCCTTCACTCCCCTTTATTCCAAACAGTTATGAAATTCTGTTCACTGTTTTGCAGGGTCAGGTTCAGAATCAACCCAGGAACCAGGGATATTATCCGCTCATCCGCAGTTCTTCGGCTCTGGCTGAAATGTTTTGACGCTGACTGGCCAAGCTCGTAAAAATCCCAATGATTCAGCAGAGAATACATTAGTAGATTATATTATATGCGAGCTTGATGTGATTATTCTAGATCTACAGTTAGACTTCGCAGGACGTTCCAGTAGAATCTATCTATTGTACAGGAAACTAGTTGGAGATATGGATTCTACATCTACAGCAGAGCATTACATGAACATAATTCTGAAAGGGGATGGTCCGTTCCAAGTTTTTCGGATTTTGGGACATAGACCAGGACAATTCTGCTTTCCCTTCTTCCGAATGTCCCAAGTAACAAGTTTGAAACCGGAAGTAGCCTGACTTTTAGTGCTTCTCCTTTTTTGGCAACAATCCAATATTCAATTCAAAGTTAATTTCGTCCATTTAGCTAATTTATGGGGGAACAAGGCTTTACTTCCATAATAATTCTTGTTTAATTCAATTTACTACCAAATATATTTTCATTTACGATTACGAGAATAGTGATCTGCGAAGTAATTAAATTGTTGGAAATTAACATCATTAGACTAAGCACAAATTCTAAGCAATTAAGCCTTTAGCATTAAAAAACTTCCCTACCAAACATTAAATTTGTACATTTGCTTCGTTGAAACTAAAGCTATGTGGACATTTTCTGGAACGAACTAAGAATTTCGAATACTTCACGTGCTTACTTTGAAGAGAAAGGAGATGCGTTCTATAATTCCATAATTAATAGCTTTTTTTTTTCAGGAATAAAATTTTAGCAGCCAAATCTTGGGTTGAAATAACATTTTACTACACACATTTGTTCTCTGAAAGTAAAGTTTGAGAACAGGGAAAGTCTTATTGTTGAAGAAGTAAAAGTTTGGTGCTTTCCCTGCTTTCACTCTCCGTTCTCCAGGCTTATGTTCCGCTTCCTCCCATTTCACTCCATTTAGTCGAATCGTGAAAAAGAAAAAGTTTTGACATTATTTGTGTTTGAGTGCAGAAGCGGAGAAAGGAAGAAGGGGAAGCGAAGAGTTTGTTCTGAAGAAGCGACGTGGAAAGTTGTCTTTCCGTATTTCGGAAACATGACAGAACATTCGGACTCACAGTCACATTCTACTAAAACCCTGTTTCACAAACAACCAACCCCCAATAATCCCAGCTTCCAATCCATCCACTTCAAACTCCAATTGCTAGAAAGATGTGATGACATGCTAGGATAACCTCACAGCCTAACAGCAGCATTTTCTCATGTTACGGTATTGGTACACAATACTTCGGTTTTTTGGAATTATTTAAGGAAGTTACCATTTTCTAATGCGAAACCATCTTCTAAATATACCATATGCTAAACTTGTTCGGATATCAAATCCATCAAAACGAAACAAACGAAGTTTTCAACCTTTGTTAGATAAATCTGAATTAATTAATAATTTTAAATATATCAGATATTTGTGGAATTATGTTGTCGGTTGTCTGATAAATTATTAACTGAAAACACTCAATAAGTAACAGGAGCTGTAACATCACCACAAGTTTGCGCTTTGAGCCGAAAGATATGTAGTAATTCATCCCTCAACTCAACAACCCTACCCTATCCTGTCGCAAGTCACAAGTCACAACTCTGTGAATCTCAATGTGAGTGTGTCACGCCTAATCAGATAGGGTGGATTTATTGGGCATACGCACCATTGAACATGAGTGAAAGCTCAGGACCATGAGCTGTTTTGAAGTGCTCTCAGTAATTTTTAGCGTAATTAAAAAATGAGCGTTTTCATATATTTATCATGGATCTGGAACGAAAATCCTGATTTCAGTTTCATGTGTAATTAATTATTGATGTGTACTTAATGATATGTAATGTGTAATATTTACCTTCGCACACACAGAAACCAAACCGAACTTGTCACTGTCACTTAATTTTCAAGTCCCGCTCGAGTTAAAAGTTCGCGTTACTGTTTAAAGCGTTCAATATTGGTGAACGAAGCGGTGATCGAAAATTCTGAATTGAGTCTTAGAAGTATGTAAATTTTGTGACATTTGCCGGGCGTTCAGCGTTTATTTTATTAAATACACAAAATTCGATGTAGCTTTTTGTCTGTTAATTTCTTTTTTATTTTTGACTTATACTTGTTTTGAATTTGGTCGTTTCAATTTCAATAAAATATCCTCTGTTTACACAAATATTGCAGAAACTTACCGCAAATTAAGCTTATCATTAATTAGTATTGGCTAACATTGTACATATGTTTACTTTGTATTTCCAAGTTTTATTCATTACTTCTCAACCGCATCTTTACAATTTATTGCACACTCTATTTTTAAATTACTCTGTATCTTCCTCCGTGCAAAATTCATGAAGCACACAACACGCGGATCAATGTAGTAGCATTATCATCCCCCCTACACCAAATCCCATTCATTCAAAACGCAAAAGCTCAACAATGCAGACAGCACGCCATAACGCAATACAGGGACGCAAAGTAAATGGAGCACAAAACCAGGCACACAGCAACAGCACATGCAGTAGCACCTAAAATACCTGCACAAGACGACACACACAGACACAAAGAAGAGCTGCATGGGATTCAAATGTGTGTGGATTGGAGAGTTGAGTCGAGTAGAGTTTGATTCGTCCTTCTTCTCTCAGAGCCGTGATCGTCTAGTGGTTAGGACCCCACGTTGTGGCCGTGGTAACCCAGGTTCGAATCCTGGTCACGGCATTTACTTTTTGCAACTTTTTCAACTCCATTTCTAATCAATTTAAATAGCGTATTTACTTTTAAACTCATTCACTAATAGTTTTGTACTCATCTTTAATTCAAATAAATTGATTTAATATACTGACTTCTATACCTTCCCTTCCACTAATTTTTACAAGCATGGCAGAATATAGAATATGGACCCAGGCCCAAGATATGCATCTATGTAGAAGAATCTGCTAACGACCTAATATTTGGTAAAATATAAAATATTGTCGCAATACTTTATTCAATAAGTACTTATCTACTTTTAATTTACCAAGACGTATTGGTATTACATGTTACATTACACAACACTGCATTTTGATTCAAGATATGTATTTACCTTAAATCAAAGGTACCACTTTATCTCAAATATTCACAATGAAAGTAACTTTAATATACTTTAGTATGAAGTATGATAAAGGATTCGCTGATATATAATGGACATCCGAATGATTCATGAACTACGTACTGTTTCATGACGTTTTTGAATTGAACTAATCTAAAAATATTACTACATCTATTTCGCGAATTGGACAATCCACTCAAAATAATGCAGTGGATAGGTCCCGTATCCGTATTCAGGGTACAGTATTTGTTTGTAAGCTTCATCATATCCTCATCGATCAAATATCAATATTTTTTAACAAGAGAAGAATACGAAAAAGATCAGTACACGAAGTTATATGCGAAATGCGGAATGACTAATTAATTTTTATGTTTCGGATGATATTCCAATATTCCCAAGGGTATTTTGAATTTGAAGTTGCATTTTTTAAGCTAAACGTTTTAACTATTTCACGGAGTGGTGTACTTATATAATATTTCCAACTAGGATATTGAAGTGAATCCTTCTACACTTTCAAATGCTAAGTTCTACTTTTTTTTATTAACGTCGTCGTCGTTGCCAATATTATTATTCCTGTATGTCTGCTTAAGACACATTTCTGTGTATTTGTTGAATATTTGCGAAGCAGATTTACATTGAATTTCACCAAATCGACATTTTGTACTTTCGATTGAACAAAGTTTTTCGGGTACTCGGATTTCCGGTCCTGTGGTATTTATCCAAACGGGGATGAGCATGTCCAATCCATTTTCCATCCTACATCCTATCAAAGTGAACATAGTGGTCATTTCCGGATCATTCAATTCGACTTTTTTCTAGTTTTACTGAATGGCGTGAAACTGATTTTTTAGTATTTTAAGTTTAACTTATGGTTCGCCAAGATGTAAAAGGTGTTTTCTGTTTTCATTGACTGTGTGCAGCATGCATGATGTGAATTCGTCCGTCTCAAAAGCCTATTAAATCAATTGAAGATTAATTAGTGTTACTGTTCCATATAATCGTAAAAGTTTTGATTTTGAAAACTCGATTCAAAGTCTTTTCTCTCGATTTTAAAGAATTTTACAGAAACAATAGAATGGGAAGATATAAGTTATGGTATATTCTATATTCTGATATTTTGAACAACCATCTTCTTTCGCAACGGATGCTGTTTAAGTAATTTTGTTAAGTCTCTGAATCAAAACATTTCGTGGTGTGAGCTATAGGTGGAATTAAAATTAGTTTTAAAACTTGATCAAGCCAGGGTGACTTCAAAAATTTCAAAAGTTGTGTATAAGTATGGATTCTCTTGATACTTTCTCCATTAAAATACCACAAACCAATAATACAATTTTGCTTGGCAATATAATTTGTACTTTCAATTGTTATAAGAATTTCACGAAGTTATTCACGGAATCTAGCTTATCGGTGTAACTTTTTTGAACAAGACATGCGGGATCCATGAACGTTCTTACTTGTAATAAATCTTCCACGTAGAAGCTTTGGAATTGGGGAAATATATTCTCCAGATACTCGATACGGTCTAAGTTTTCAGAAGAAGATCGATAAGGAAGAGGAGATGTGTCCAATTGGACCAAGTTTATGAAGGGTATTATATTCTAATGGTCTGAGATTCGGGATTCGATGAATTGCTGGGCGGAGTCCGGTCAGAGGAACTGGGATGCAACTTTCTCTTCCTTTCACCTCTTCTGCTTTCTTCCCATTCCCATGCTTTCCTTCAGGGTGAGAAGGTGCGCAGAGGCAGACGGACACAGACCGGAAATCAACCCCTTCAGCCAGCCCTCGTAATCACAAACAACCCTCACAGGATCAATCAGGTCCAAGGCCTCTCAGCACAAGGAACCCATTTTGTCCTGTACAAGTATGGGAATCCCATTACACGTCAAGTAGAAATGGATCTGCTTAAAGACATTTTGGTTCCATCTCCATCCACAGAGTGATTGATTGATTCTAATGAGGAAAAATGAGCGTACTATCCGTGTACTCAGAGATATATGCTATATGCTATTTGGCAAATCATTAAATACAATGAAAATGTATGCAAAACTCTGTATCAGGAAATGAGCGAGCACAGTGGCACAGCTTAATTTTATTTGCACAATAAGCCAAATCTAAACAAAATGTGTATAGTAGTTGATTGGTCCACAGACAAAACAATACAATTAAACAATATTTTATGATTACGTATGATTTGTTGCTTTATGCCGTAAGGTAAAGATACTTCCTTGCTTAGATTTTACAATGTACGGTTTGTATTGAAGGACTTCAAAAAATTAGAAAAACATAGAACCTTCTTCTAATTCGTATAGGAAATTAAGGGGAGATAAACATTTTCAAGATTTACTACAATTATAAGTGGCAAAAAACTTAAATACGTATTTGATTTTAATACTAAACCTGTTTTTAAGTTTTGGGCATTTATTAAAGTGGCGAAAAGCTCAGTTTTCATTATTGTTTGCTATTTGCGGACCTTGAATCACTTTTACAAAATACTATCCTCTGCTTAACCACCTGAATTCGATTTGAAGCATATTGAAGCAAGACAACTGTAAAGTAGACAAGTCTTGAAATTGAAACTTCGGAGTATTTGTACGTCTGGTGTATTTGTGTTTTCGTTGTCAATCGAAAAAAATGAAATTGATGTCTTATTAATTTGACGAATGAATTAAACCAGTTTCACTGCTAAACTTCTTTTTTTCGATTTCAGGTAAGACTAAACGGCTGCGAGGTTGCAAATAGTTCAAATTACATTACGTTATTTGATTCTTCTTCTACGAATATCCTAAATGCGGAATATTAAAATATAAAGATTTCTGAAGCCTGGAATTTCCAGAATCACTTTCTCGCTAGTCAGCACACAGGATACCAGAGTTGACTTTACAAATATCCTAGCTTTCGGTCTGCACTGCTGCGGCCTGAAAAATAATGGATTGTAAAATCTACAAGCATAAAATGGGAACTGCTAGGATTTCTTGCTGACGTTATGGTTTGTGATTTGTGATATTAAAATTGTTTTTAATACGAGAATTCTAGAAAGTCAGTATTTTCTTTACGTTCTTAAAATGCAAATTCAGTCATTCATCCTTCCACTATAGTTCAAATTATCTGAAATTTGAAAGTCGGAAAACATGTTAATATCTAAAAGTCTCAACTATGTTCTCAACATCAAGGCTAGTATGTAGAATATATTATTGAAATTACATAGCTCATACGTTTCGCAGCTTTACTGTGAACATAGTTACAACAGTCCTGCCGTAATTTTTGATTTATATCAAGACACAGAAGGCAGTACTACTGTATGTATGCATTTCATGCATTCATGAGTTTGAGTCCAAATGATTAACTAATCGTACGAAGTTCACATGTTAACCATATTTGCAACAAACTGAATTTCAGTATTTTGAGTGCTCTCTATATTGACGGATTGTCTTGTGTATATCCTTCTGTCACACAACAACATTTCTCAACATCTTTTCTACGATATTGACCAACAACGTCCTAGCAACATTTTTATCAAATTAATTATTATCAAATAAATTAATTTGTTCTAGTCCTGAATCCCAAAGATTGGTATTTTCATCTTTCACTGGCTTCCAAAAAATTATGTTGAGGCGTACGGGAACCGAACGGGACTGTACGGTACGCCACTTTATCTCCAATTAATTATGACAATTCACAACTCGGTTGTGACAAAATTGGGCAACTAGCCTCTCGAAGGATTTCAAAATGGTGAAAACGGTGTGTTAAATAGAGTTTATTAAATGCTAAGTGCTGAGATTGTTTAAAATATTGATATTACCGAATTTCATCTGAACTGATATGTCCATGGAGTATATGGATAATAATTTACGTAAATAACCCAATCAAAAATTTGAAAGACATTTGCCGACCGGCGACACTAAAAATTCACCCGCATTCTGTAAATGATATCCAAATCCTTGTCAAAATCCGAGCTTTCTCTGCTTCTATTTTATCGCTTGTTATTTTAACCATCACGAAATGCAGTGTCCTTACAAATCTTCGAAGCCCGTCCCTTGTTCGGACTGAAAGGGAGTGAAAGTGAAGTCAAAAGGTTTGATGAGGGACAAAGTGGATGAGTGGAGGGAGCTAGACTTAATAAATGATGCGTGGATGACGGATGTGAAGCTTGGCTTGGGAAGAGATATCCGACAATTTCACCCTTCTTCCAGTCAGCACAGCAACGTAGACTGAAATCCATGCTTGGGAAACTCGTAAAAGAGAAAAGGGAAGATGGAGTGAAAGCACTTTGAACGGGTCCAGCCAATGAAACCTTCACTCGGATCAGCAAGAATTCTGAACAAACTCCTATTCATTTCTTTTTATTACAGACCCTATCTCCACATAAAATGATAAAATCAAATTGGACAGAAAATACAAGTTTGGTTTCTCCACAAGGGAACATTCTAAACGTACCAAGATTCTGACTATTTGGAAAGCACATAAAAATAAATCGGGCTACAACTCGGTCCTTGGATTTGAAATATTGAGACATTTTTTGGAATAGAATTCAGAACTAAGCAAAACTCGAGTGGAATATCACGGTGCAATATCCTGAAAATAGGTATCATCTTCCAGCGATTAAGTTTGTGAAATCGGTTGAAAGTTTAGCGTTTAATTTTAGAAAATACCAGTTCTGCCTGCCTTAACAATGTCAAAGGTGCTACTATATACATGGTTAATGACAAGTGTACTGACGTCAACATTTAAGATCATTTTTTCATTACACGAAACGGAAGCAAGTAATTCTCGTCTTTAACACGAAAATCAGTACTAATGATAATCTTTCAGCTTAGCTGGGGTGTTACGTTCAGGTTGAAAATAATTATGTAATGGAAAGTTAAATATGATTTAAGGGAATCACAGGGAATTCCTAAAACCTTAGAAATAATTATCGTGGACCGTGGTAGTTGGAGCAGAAAGATTGATTAGTTTATTGACCGCTAAAAATTCTCTGAAATAAGCCAATCTTAATTTTCATGTAACCTAGGTTAAAGTTATTTGTACAGTTCAGGACAAGTTGATCAAAGTGTAGGAAAGGTACGTCGTAGTTTAGCCCGTCAACACTTCCAAGTCTGAAGCATATTTTTAATCCAGAAGAAAGTATTTCAGAAATCTCCTGATATTATATTCAGTTTGTAAAATCGTTTTACGGAAATTAGAATCGAAAACTTAATATTTATAGAAATGTTTGCACATGTTCTTGATTTCATAGAACCTTACAATACACGAATTCAACCTAACGTTGCCCGATGTACATACAACGTGTTATTGGAGCCACAGTAAAGACAAATCGAACATCCAATTACCTTATTCATTGATTTCGCGTAGTTACCTACTTATTAGAAGGGATTGGACTGGGATTTTGGATGCTTCGACTATGAAAATGTCTGGAAAGTGTTAGGGAATACTCGTCGTTTCCCAAATATGGTGAAAATACGGAGAAATTCATAAAATAAACGTTTTATTAAAACTGTTTAATTATAATTGTTACAATTAATTAATTATTTATTTATTATTATTTATTTTAACATAGAGCATTTATTTTAACATATAGCATTTCCTTTCCTTTTCTGAATTTCATAGAAATTCTTAAACTGATTTCTGCTACTTTCTATCTTTCATGAAGTAACAAAACAACTGTCACTGTCCACTCTCTGATTTCAACGCCAAGACTGATAACGCTGAGAACGAGTGATAACGATAAGTTTTGAAATCCTTAAACTTAATCGCTATTAACCGAAAAATCTTCCTTTTCCAATCATTTGCAGTCCTTGAAAAAAAAATATTTGCCACTTTGCGTCCGTTTGGCAGAAATTCATGAAGCGCTGCAGTACGAAGTTTGTTCCATTGAACCCTTACCCTTTATATTTCGCTCATAACTCAGGTGTGTGAGTATAAATGAAGTAAGCTGTTCAAAGAACTTCATCACCAATTGATCAATTCTGACGTGACATGTTAATAATTACAAATGTTTAGATAGTAAATTGTACAGACGTGAGAATTTCATCAAACAATGTACAGAAAGTTGAAAGTTTTGCATAGTGAAGGAATTACTGAACTTAAACCCATGAAAATATTGTTAACTTTACGACTATACATACACGAGCGGTTACTATTGCTATTATTCAAAAGCAAAACGCAAATAAACAGACAAATTGCGAAATAAGTCAGATTTGAATGAAAATTGAATTTTTTAAATTTTATTTGATTATTCATAACCTTAGACTGTATCAATGGAATTACTTGACTTTCGTTCCATTCCCTTCCACCTGAGTGAAATAAAAAGGTACGTTTCATTCGATGGAATGACCCTCGTTTTGTTCCTATGTAGTTTGAATAAAATCAATATACTCGTAAGTAGGTAATTTAAGTTTCACTTTTTAAAGAGTCAATCTATTCAATCCGTATTTTCAGGCTCAGGCCCTAACGCAGAAACGCAACTGAATTTAAAGTAGCATTTCTGCGAAGATTCCATTGAACCATTATTTTAAATGAGCATTATTTTAAAATCCGCTGGCGCCATTCTATCCCCATGGAGTGCAGAATTGACTACATTATTCATGTACGAGTGACGGTCTTAGATCAGATCCATGGTCTAATTGTAATCGGATAACTGTTAAACTTTAGAAATATTCCACACCGAGTATTTTCCAAGTTTCAATATATTTAACGGATCATCTGAACTATGCATGGGCAATGCACAAAGCAAAAATCACCCATTTTTTTACTTGAAAGTCGGATCGAACTTCGAAATCTCGAAATAATAATGTATCTTCCTTGAATTACATCCTTAGCTTAGCTCTATTTTGCAAGTTCCAGAAGCTATGTACAGCTTTGCAAGTACTAGAACTGAACCACTAAAAATCTGCAATCTCAATGAACCATTTGAAAGTTGAGCAGCGCTGATTGCCGCTGCTGATAAAATAAATGGTCAGGGTCATCGAAAATCATCCTGCAACAAACACTGCTTTTCTTGTTTCTGATCCTAAATTACAACACAAACTGCAAGTGCAAGCCTTGGATACGCATGGGTGATGGGTGCCATGGCTAATTTAACTCCATTATAACGCCCAACTTGAATTTGGAAAGTCAGCAACCTGTTCCATCATTATGCTTCGCCGAGGCCATATAACACCGAAAAAACACGCTTAAATGGCGAATTTCCGTTATCTCAAGATGGCCGCCATTGAAATTGAAACAATTAAGTAGCGTCTTGTCAATCGCCAATTTTCAATCAAAAGCAGAGTAAATGGAAGCTTTTGTGGTTCACATGTGTGTCGCCTGTTGGAAGTTTGGCGGAGTAAGCTGTACTCATGCAATGATGTCACTTTTCCTTTCCTTCATGATTCAGTTTCTGTGTAGGAGTTTGGGTTTGGATGATGCCAAAGTGGGTGCGTGCAGAAGACGAGGTTTTTGGCCACTTCCAGTAGTAGTGAGCTCAGCCAAAAACCCTTCACACATCAACTATTTGAAGAAGACTACGCTACGCTCCTCTGCCTTGCATTGATAATCAAAATAAATATACTTTTAGTTACAATTAGGAATAGTCTTAACTCCCCACGAGATGCCTTACACATAATTCTTCCCAGATATTTAGTAGTACAGAGATTATTAACCTCCTGTGAATTACTTCATTAGTGATATCGACTATTTGTAAATTGGGTGATCATCGGCTTCTCTGGAATCTGAGGATATACGCTTGGAAGAAAGGTAAGCATCTAAATCCCAATTTACATGTCGATTGATTGACATGTCGATTGGTGCATGATTATGATTAGTTGTATAATTAAGCGTGTGGTGGGTGTCGGTGTGGGTGGGAAGAGGAAGTGAGCCTGAGCCTGGACGGAGATTGGGAAGCTGCGCGTGAAAATAGAGTGTAGATATTATTTGACTATTCCCGTCTTTTCAAACTCTGGCTCTTCTTGTGTGGAAACGGGTATTTTCCCTTCCTTCCGTCTAGTATATCGATTTCTTCACTCGTACACACTCTCCAACACACACTGCCAACTACTCCAGACCATTCAGCTTCCTTATATTGATTCGCATCTTCTCTACACACTTTCTACGGATACTTTTACAAATTACATTTGGAACTCCGTGTCAAAAGTGACCTGACAAGACAATCAGGCTCCGATCTGTGCCTTAGCTGAAGTATACGAAGCGGCAGTGTCACCCGACAAAGCCTCGATCTTTATATTGATCCATTTCATTTAAATTTAAAAAATTAAATAACTTGCAAGTTGGGTTTCGAAAATGCTATGACATATCTCAACTGTAGCTGTGATGATCTGGTCACTCTCACTTCTTTCCTGTCCGGGTTAGTTCAACATTCTAATTAATTTAAAGAACCGATAATTGCAATCTAACAATTTGCAAACTTTAACCTTCATGGCTCTACAACTAGAACATCTTAAATGTTTAATAACATTACTAGTTGCCCGTTGCCCGTTGCCCGTTGCACAGTTTTATCACAACATAAGCTGTGCACAACGTACGGTGTGGTAGTGGACAAAGTTGTTGTGTGACAGATAAGTATATACTTACAGCATACACAGCATCTGCTCATTCGTTATATAGAGTGATTTTGGATAATAAAAGCGTAATGCATGCAATACATGGTATTGCATTACCCTACCCTCAACTCAACAATGCACATATTTTAAATCCGGAGAAATTAGCTTATGCGTCAATTGCGAATCTAACTTAGTGACAGCGATGATGGAGTGTAGCCTAATCAAAGATATACAATTCAGGAATACCTTGTGGATGGCACGGTACACCGTTGTTTTGGTGTCTATTTCTATTGCAGGTGAGGTGACAACTGACAACCCCACTGTAATAAAGCAGTTATGATTTTTTAGATATTGCATTAATTGGACGAACGTGGACTCCGTTATTTAGGAAATTGGAAAATCAGCGTGAGATGAGAAGCTTTCGGTTCGTTTTGAGCAGCTCCGTATTTCATATTGTACTTAATTGTGTAATCTCATTTCACTTTGACGCCGTTTCACTTGGTGGAATTATTTAATTTTCTCTGGAATTAGTGATAGTGATAGGATTCAGTTTGTGTGGATGAAGGGGCAGGAAATGTTCGGTAAAGGCTGAGGCAGGTGAGACTGATGTAGTTACAAATTACAAAGTTACAAGATACTTGAAGTTATCTCGGCTGGCCGAGTCAATATTGATATTGATACAAGGTGGATTGAAGCTCTCTGTGTCTGCTGTTGTTGGCATATTCTGATTTCCCTCTCCACTGAAATAGGAGATAAGTGATGGAAGGGTTGGAATTTGTAATGAAATTAATTGGGACGAGCAGCATTGGAATTCCATTTACGTGACGAAGGCTCCTTTCTTAAATTGTAAATACAACAACGTTAAAATCGCTCTACGTTCTATCGTATCTGAATGGACGTATGTTTTATTGCAGTGCAGTGGGTTGTTGCATGAGTTGTGTGCTTGTGTCATTGCGGAGCGGATGACTGGGCTGTTGTGTTGCGTATGGAATGTGGCGCTGCACCTGTGCCGCAATTCAAGTTTAATTCATATTTAAAGTCAACTTATGACCTCCAGACTCGGTTCTAACTGTGCCCTGGCCCTTAAACTAGGGTTTGGGCCTTGGGAGGAAGTGGATCCTTGAACTTTTCGGAAATAGGGCTCCCTTGAGCTAAATCTTGGGATAGGGATTCGTAGTCGTAGTCGTAGGTACTGCATTTATTGCATGTGGCATGTGTTTGTGTAGCATGATGGGTTATGGGTTGGGTATATGCAGACGCGGGCTACAGGCTGCACAGACAGAACACAGACCAGAGATTCATCCTTTTAGCGAATAGATCTTCTTCACACATGCTCGTGTTGTTTCAGGTTTCAGAGATCCTAAATAAAGGATATGTCGTAGGATTTAGTTTTCAATTACAAAACAGAGTACTTAGATGCTATTCAATTGTTGTGGACTTTTATGCCAAAAGCTTACCCATTTTGTTGAGAATTGAAACAATGCACAATGTTTCCAGTGAATATGTTAATGGGTTAAGCAAATAGTTTCAAATTTTTGTAGACGGTGATGGGTTGTTTGACTAACATATTTTAGCTGAAGGTAGGGGTTACATTTATGAATGACCTGGCTTTAAAAAGAGGTGGTGCTTGCATGAGGATTGGGAGACGTAATGAATTTCGGAAACGGAGGCGAGGGCGTATTCCCAATCCCAACACAGTATACTTTGACGGTGTGTACAAAAGGCTCATGTTCATGTGTGGTGCCTGCAACTTGCATTATGCATTATTAAATCCATGTCTGGCTTGGAAAGTATGTATAAATCTTTGAGCAATTCGTCATACGAGTGTAGGTACTTCAAAACTTCAAATGGAAACCTTGAATTCGGTCCTAAAGTCAAATTCCAAGTAACGTATATCAAATACAGGATGTTTACTGTATTAAGAAATAATAATCATATCTCAAACCCGTTCATAAAATCATTAAAATACATGCCTAAATCACGCGAATTTTATTTGGAAAGTGTGTTACTAGTATTCCATTTTAATGCATGATGTTGCAGTTGCTACCAATTTTTCAAATCAACTTGACCTAACCTGAACTTCCTGTTAAATGCAGCCCTATTTTTAAACAATGATATTTGACTCCTGTGAGAATTAGCTAACTGCTGCTGCAGAGGAGATTTGTATTGTTTCTTATTCCAAAATAAACTAACCAAGTTGACTGAAATTGATTTAATTTGCATCATTTTGTTCTTCTTGGGTTAACAAGCGAGCATGGAATTAGTTGATTTGGTCTCATGCAGCGATCCTCCAAATTGGAACAACTTAATTAGACTTTGATTGCTTCTGTTAATTCTCTGCTTGTCCATACAAGGCTTAAGTTGCTTCCGTTAAATTGATGATTCCATGTAATACCACAATCCCAAGAATTTCATTCTACGTATATTTCGCGTTTTTATTAGAATTTCACAAAAATCGTTTTATACATTTTTTCTGGATTAGCTGCGCTACTCGCTACTAAGAAGCATCAAGCAAAAGCCCAACAAGTTCGATTTTCGAATTACAGTATTTTCAGCTTTCAGAAATGTTTTATTTCCATTTGTATATCTTGTACTTGTTAAATAACGTTTGATATTGGTACACTTACATTCGTATTTCATATTAATCACGCCATTTGAAATTTGAAGAACTACATTTTTTCTTAAGAAACACGGGCACTTGAATACGTCTGACATGGCGAATGAATTTGTCTCAAACTCAAAGTCATTAAAACTTAAATACTGGCTAGTTTCCTCAAATTAAGCACTTTTTCTACTATAGATTTTGATAAGTTGTTTAGACTATTCTTACACCAATTTCAATTCAATGTCGATGCTTGTATTCCATTAGAATTGTGATATAATGATTGGTGGATAGGGAATTATTGACAAGATGCTGGAAAAGTATTTTTCAGTTTCCAGTGTTGTTTAGGAGAGCAGAGGAGGTCTGTCTGTCGATATTAGTGTAAATGAAGGGAAGTGAGAGTTGATTAAGACGAGTGAGATTAGACGGGGTTTAAGCGTAGACGCCATTCCATGGCAGGAACATTAAATTCGGAACGAGGCCCCTGTTCAGCATTCACTCTTCCATCGTCCAATCTCGGAGACGACAGGAGGCATGAGACTAGGAAGTCAAACTAAGATCTTTGCTCGTATTTTTAGACCTTCACTCCGAATCTTCTGAATCAGTCTCAATTCCCATGCAAGGAATATGTTAAGGCAGCCTATATTCACAAACTTACGTACATAGGTAGCCTATGGACAGGAAACATGGAGGTTTAATCAGAGCAGTGCATTAAAAAAACTTTGCAAGGAAATGCCTGGTTGGTTACAATTTACAATCACAAAGTTCTCATGTCAAGCTTCTTTTCAGCTCAGTTTGTTGAGGTTTCAATTTAGCATTTAGTTTTGGTTTACTCATTTCCGTCCGTTTGTTGGTTTAGTTAGATTATGATGCATCGTAGTTTTCCAGGAAGAATTACGTCTCGAATCGAATATTCAGGATATTTCCAATTCGTCAGTTTGGACGTCAGTTCAAACAATTAGAGTGCATACAATTGAAGTTGGACGAGAATGCCATGAATGCAATGAAAGGAGCACGGTAAGGCGATGTAAGTATGTAGTTTTGAAGCCAGTCCTACAATTTCAAAGGCCACTGCCTCTTGATGCTGTCAACAATTTCTAAAATTCCAGAAACTTCAGTTTAATTACTCTTTGAATTGAATAAACAAAATATTCATGTTACAATTTTTTCACAAACAAACTGCTAATAAAATAATACAATTGGCCATAAAACACATAAATATGGTCATTGGTCATTAACATTTGTTGACGAATTCGCCGGCCTAGAATCCTGCCTAAAAGCTATGACTTGACTAATTTCCACGGCTGGAACATATATTTATTTTGTAGTTTGTATGTATTATTATTTGAAGTGTGAAAAAAGCGTAGTGAATGAGCCAAAACCCATCCGCCTCCACAAACCCGGCTTTTGGGTCTTGGGCGTGCTACATTTCCTTGTGCATATTGAGTATATGTATTGAGCGAACAGTAGGATAATGCAGACGAGTGGAAGGTGCGTAAACCTTGTGTTCAATATTACGTGAAGATTATAGCAGACAATATTATGGAGGAGTTAGTCCAGGGCGGTTAAGGTTTTTGGATTGGATGAAGAACTGCTAAATTACATTGGTGATGCATAGGCGTGGAACATTTTCTGCTGACTGTCGATGTCGACTTTCCACAGTTTAATGGCAGGCACTCAAAACTCATAATCAACATCAGCATATCCAGTTCGCTATAGTCCTAGTCAACCCTTTGGTTCCTGTCAAATCTCATTTGGCAATGTTCAATGTTCAATCTTATTTCTAATTCCATTGTATTCATCCTCTACGTGGAATTGGAATATGTCTACGAACAGACAGACAGCAGGCTGAGTCTTATAGGCTACGACTATTTAGCATGCAAATCGTATTCCTTGTGCCACCAACTTAACGCTGTATTGCTGAAACTGATGTGAACTTGCTTTGACAGTCCCCTTATCTCACAAGAATTTGAAATTCAGCATTATGTACATTCCATGCTTTCGCTACAAGAAGATTGTGGCAAGTAGCAAGCGCCTTGAAATCCAATTTCTATAAACTTGAGTTTGCGTATGCTCCAATTTCAAAGCGGACACCGTCAAGGAGCTTAATTCTTGAATTTAATTACGGTTAATGACTTAATCAGAACGACTAACAAACTGTAATTGGATTGGAAACGTACAAGGGATTTTAGCATTAAT
>JAQFYU010000143.1:0-32039 GCA_034694905.1 Ceratophysella granulata | reverse complement strand
GATTAGAACCAATGATCTGTTCATGCCACCCCTGCGTTAAATTGTGTGATGATGGCGCTGCTGGTGGTTGTGCCCGTAAGAGAAAAGTCTACAGGATTTCCCACTACATTGTTATTAAATATGGGAGAATTTCTCAAATAATGTTAGATATCTCCAAAAAAGATCTGGAATTTGATGTAAGGCTAACATAGCTTCTGAAAAGTATCCTTCGTCCAAATGGATCGGGGGAGGGGGAGGGAAGAGAGGGGGGCTTATTGAATCCTTCCCGAATTTCTACTAAGTTTGGTAAGTACTTTAAGTTGGAACCAGGAAGAGAAGTGGAGTGAAGACTGAATCCTGTACAATAGTACCACTTACCATTACAACTATATTTGGGACAGCATTTATTGGGCGTGTAGACGGGCTTGCAGTCACCAAATCCACTGGGAGGAGCTGGACAGTGGACGAGTAAGCAGTGGACAATGCTGTTCTGACAGGCACATGCAATCTGACAGGAGGTGGAAGGTGGAATGCGTGATCCGTTCGGGTAGGTCACACCCTCCACGAAGCAGCTTCCCTCTCCTGGAATCCGAGGGTAGTTCTGGCTCTGCGTTGTGCTAGCAGGCTCTTCTTCGCTCGACGTAGGAAAGCTCCCAATCCCGTCCGAGTACTTCTCGGTCGAAGAACCCAATTCGTACTCTGAAGTAGTTCCCTGTCCCGTTGACCGAGACCCGCTCTCATCCTTCTCCGTACTCGCTACCAACTGAGTCTGAGGACTCATGAGGTTCGCAGGCTTCATGCCTGGCTGCCCTGACTCTTCTGTCAAACCCACTTGGTCTTGTACAAGGCCAGAAGTTGTAGCCACGCCTTCCAATTCGGTCAGAGAAGCTTGGGTAGCACTCGCTATTGTGACCCCTGATACTGATGGTCTCATTGGAACCACCGACGCTCCAGTTGCTATGCTCTCCGTAGTGCTTTGGTCTGTTCCCTTGGGCTGGCTACTTCCACCGAACTCCACCGTCTGAGGAGTGAACTGGAGCCCAGGTGACTCTGAAGTCTCGGGCCTTTCTGCGTCCTCCTTCGTCTCCCTCTCCGTCGTGCTCTCATGGAACTCTGGACCTTGGGAGGCTTCTGCTCCCACTGGACTAGCTGGACTGGAATAGGCAGATTGGGTGGAACCGTCCAACGTTTCATCCGACTCCTTGGAACTCTGCGTTGTAGTTAGTGAAGGAGGAGAAGAGACATTGGAAGACGGTCTTGTTCCCTTCTGCTCCTCAGTGCTGCTGTCGGGGAAGAAAGTAGATGGCGAAAGAGTAGCTTCAGACTCATCCTGCTCCTCTAGATGGAGTGACGGTGTGACAGACCCGTTCCTCATGGCTATGGACTCTGTCACTTGTTCTGTCCCTGTTGTTCTGGTTCCAGTTTCGGCTGTGGCCTCTTCCAGCGGCCTCTTGGAGGATTCAGTAGAGAACACGGGTAGAATTGGAGGACTGGGCTTCAAGTCTTCCGTCCCTTCCGTAGTTGGCGCTAAGTCTGGGCTGTGTCCCGACGTGGCCTGCGTACTCAGACCTCCATCTCCTGACATGGGACTGCTGCTCAGTTCCTTCTCAATCCCAACATTTGGCTCTGACTCGGTGGGTGTTTGGGAAGGAGACTCAGCAGAAGGAAGAGTTGTGCCAGGCGTGTTCCAAATGTCCTTGTCCATCTGACTGGACACTTTTGTGCTCGTTTGGCCAGGAACACCGCTTGACTCCGAATCTTCCACAAGGTTGTGGGATTCTGGGGCTGGACTCAGCTTGTCCGTGACATGTTCTTCCTCGTCCGCTTGGACTGTCTCCAGTCCATGCTCAGATGGCGATGGAAGTTCCGTAGGAGACTGAGTCGTCTCTGAGTCTTGTACTGAGACCTGGAGTCCACTCAATGTTGGACTTTTGGGCGTCTGTTCCACGACTTGTTCAAGATTTGAAGGGACCACTGAGTCCGTAGTTGTTACCGAGTCTTCTGGAACAATTGATGCTTCCGTGGCTAGCAAGTTTCCTGGAAGAGGAGTGACTGATGGGCTTTGGGTGGGTTGGAGGTCAGTTGTGAGTTTGGTGGAAGGTGTGTGTCCGATTAGACTGGAACTGGGACTCTGGCCAACGGAGGAGCTTGTTCTGTCTTCACCAGAACTGTCTGGCGATCCTGGGCCGTCCATGAGAACCCGTTCCGTGGTTTCAGTTGGCGTTTCTGAACTCGAACCACCCACGTCTGTTTGAGCCACACCTTGAGTTGAAGCATTCGGAGGAAGAGTAGAGGCGGGTTTGGACAGTTCGGATAAATCTTCTGACTCCAGTTCGGCTGTACTTGTCCAGCTTCCCGTGACACTCAGAGTCTGCTCTGTTCCAGTAGGTTCTCCATGCAAGTCCCCTGGAGGTTGAGACGGTTTTTGGAAGGATGTGGCGGACTCTGGCCTACTGCTCATCGTTGTGTGAGCCACTCCGTCCTGAAGCTTCTGTTCTGGAGACTCTGAGGACTCCCCAGGTCCAGAGAAGACAGGAACTGTGTGACTTGAGTCCAAGGAACCAGCTGCTTCTGTTGAGCCGAGACTCTCCGTGGTCGTCACAAGAGTCTCCTTGATCTTGACATCTCCAGATTCTTCCAAATGCTCCCCTCCACCAAACAGACTCTGTGTAGAAGTCTGAATGGAAATTGGTGGAGTAGATCCGTCCTTGACGCCAGTCAACTTGGATGTGGGCAGAGGAATGCCTTGAGTCTCTGTCTCACTTCCGTCTTCCGACGTCTGTTCCGTGACAGACGCAGCTACTTCCACAGGACTCACCTTCTCCAATTTCTCACCAACAACTGTCTCATGTCCAAAGGACGAAGGTGACGTAGTGAGGGAAAGTTCTGCCACCGAAGCACTCGTCTCTGTTCCAGCCTCTGCAGAACTGCTCGTGGGTGCAGGTGAAGGGACAGTGGACTGTTCTTCGTAGCTGCTGCTCGTCATCGGCTCATCAGGCTCAGTCGTGTCACTGCTGAGCAGGACCTCTTTGACAGTTGCACTTCCCGTGCTTGACACAGCTACAGCTTCTGACGTGTTGAAGGGAGGAAGGAGTCCAGCGACGGAAGCCAGACTGCTGACTAGGCCTGGTGGAGCACCTGGTGGAGCAGACGAGGGTTCCATTCCAGAAGATGTGGGGAGTTCCGAGTCCTGAGAAGTGGTGAGAGTTGGGTTGGAAGGAGAAGTGGTTGGATGTGGATGGTGGTCATGAAGGGTCTGAGGTTGGACTGATTCTGTGCTGTGTGAGGCTGACTCCTGGGAGGAGGACTGGCTATCCGAATCATAAGGTTGCGTAGTGGACGTCCCGGGTCTTTCCTTATCAGCTTCTCCAACCGTTTGGCCGAGTTCAGTGGACTGAGCTTGGGCCGTGACTGCCCCTTCCAGTTCGTTCTGATCCTCATCCTCCGCCTTCTTGTCCGACTCTGTCTGTTCTGGAGCTGAGGTGGCCAGTGAAGGAGCAGTTGTCGACTCGGCTTCCGCACTTCCTCCTGGTTTCTGCGACACTAGATTGGCCAGCTGAGACTGGTTCTGAATATTTGGGGAGCTCTGAGTGGTCTCAGGAAGAACTTGCTCCGTCACGGCCTTCTCACCAGTTCCTTGAGTCATCCCCACATCTGGATGCTCGAGATGGGGCTGATCTGTGAGTATGTCGAGATGGACTGTGGTGGCTTCAGCGTAGAAACTTGACGCCTTGTCCGATTCCCCTTCAACTCCTGCCCCACTCACTGACTGGGTTAGCTCTTGAGGCTCTTCGGATCCACTTCCGTGTTTGTCTGGAACAGGGACAGTTGTTCCTTTGGACTCAACTTCGTTCTCTAGCAACTGCTCTTCGTCGTGGAGGGATGGACTGGAGCTAGGTAGCAGATCCATCGTAGTGTCCCTTTCAGGAACACTCGTGGAGCTTTCGCCTGCTGCGCTGGTAAGTTCCTGGATGTCTTGACTAGCTGTCATTTCGTATCTTCTGGTTGTGAGGCCAGTATCGGCTACGACGGTAGTAAGCCTCGTCTGGCCTCCGTCGGTGACATTGGGACTTTGTGTGCTCGTGAGAATGGAAATGTCTGTCAGAGGGAAGACTACTGGTGAAACAGAAGTAGTCGGCTCCAGCGACGAGGTTTCTGTGAATCAGATAAATGAAATCAACTTGAGTATTTTAAGTTGGAGAGAGTTGTGTATAATTCGCTAGCCATGAATAGGTAGGAGCAGAGCAAGCCCAGCTTTACAGCTGACACAGAACACAACTAGGTTAAGGACAAAATTGATTGCACGTGTGTACATTCGAAGGTCATTTAAACAGTTGGTGCGTGAGTTTGACAAAGGACATGGCTGGTCAAGATTGGGTGGAAACCGGAAGTTGAGCACAAGTAGAGCAAGAGTAACTAAATTGGAGTGATAGAAAAAATTGGCCAAACCATTCATTTGAGCCTTTGCAGGTATTAAAACTTCAATGGGAAAAAAGTTTCTTCATTTGTTAAATATTTTAAAAATATTTTTAGAGCACATTTGCTCTCTAAATATGTTTTCTCATTTTTGGTTTGAATCGTTTTCCCTGATGGAAATACGTGTCTGAGAATATGCTTACATTTTCATTAATTGAATCTTAGTTGTTTCTTTTGAGACAGCTCACATAGAAAAACAATCGCCCTCGTTACAAAAATCACTGTGCGCATAAATGCTTTTACCCGATCTTTTCCAACAATGCAATTAAGTTGTTCCTATACGCATGGTGAAGTTGTCGGCCTAATTCAGTCATCCTAATCAAGAATAACGTTTGTCAACGGTAAACAGGCGCACCAACTTTTGAAATTTCCCTAAGATGTCTTGGAGCCTTAACTATTTAGTAGCATGTTCCAAGTCACCTTCAACTTATACAATTTGAGGGGGCAAGACAACTGGACAAAATTGAACTATGTAGTTCCTCTACACTACTGCTAAAAGCATGGGGCTGATCAAGGAGGGACTCTAATGGTGCTCACACGCATACGTGTGCGTCTGTGTATCTCGCCATTTGTCAAAGAAAAGAGACCAGCCGATCTGTGCTACTGTCTGTGTGCAGCATGCCTTGCTTCTGGGATTTGAAGTAAACGTGTTCAATCCACCGTTCCCTTTTCCGCATAAAAGAACTGGATATGAACCAGGTTTGGCATGATTGATTTAGATCAATACCTCTTTGATCTCTTTGCTCAGGATGGCTTGGAGAGCGAGTTTGCCAAGTTTGATGCAAGTCGGACTGGTCCTAATAGTTTCCCTATTCAAAGATGGTGGATCTTAACAGCCAAACCTGTCATAGAATCTAGTTGTGACACAGAGGAAAACTGTTCAGAATGGTCTTATTAGGAACAAACATGTTTTTAGCCAAATCTTAATGGTCGACACCGGGGACTAGGCTATTTACCCGTACCGATCTCCTTTGAGCAAAAGCAGTAATGCTTACTTTTTGGCGATTTTATTTTCCAATTTATATGCATTTAAATGAAGTTTCTGTAGAGTAAATGAAGAATGAGATTTCGCTCAAGTTTGGCATATAATACCATCACTCTGTTGTACATCTATGACCGGAATTTGGTTCAAATTGGACCAGTTTTCTACACCCCTCCCATCCCAAGTCCAGACAAGCGGCCCAGGTCTGGCGAGCCATCCGCCTAATAATACCAGTTCTGATAATTCGTAACACGTCAACTCTGGGTTTCAGAGAAAACATCTGAATTTGAGGCATGTCACAACAATCACAAGTCATGACACAAAACCCGTGTTCAAAAACGATTGATGGGATATTTGCATGCATTGGTTGGATGATTTTCCGTCGAGGGCGGAGGGCAGGAGTAGACACCAAGCTTGATAGCGAAGGAGCGCGTAGGGCAGGAGGGTTTCTTACTGGAGGGCGGAGACAGTATATGGCAAGTTTCTTGTAGGAATACATAGGAAATATGGGCAGTTTTGTCTACTGTTCAATACTCAGCTGTATCTAACTATGCCCTCCGGAGGGCAAGAGTGCAAGAGGACAGAATTCCCAGCCTCCCTGCTGTAGCGCGAAAGGGACGAGGCGAGGGCAGAACGCTGAAGTGTATATGTTACCGACAGAACCCGAAAACGGCCAGTGGCCGATGTGAAAAACTAGAAACAAACCGAAATCTTTGTTATTAAATTAAAGTTAACCTAATCAAACTTAGTCTACATAGGTTCAATGCTACTGACAAAATGCAAGTGCTCTGTGAGTTTGGAGGTCATAGGTCAAGCTCTCGCAAAGTGTATCACTCCCATTTCGTCATTATTTTTAATGCTTTATAAGTTGGGTTGTATTTGACCTATGACCTCCAAATTCACATCAAAAGTGTGTTTTGTGTTAGAGATTATGTTAGGTTAGGTTTCAAAGAACGATTTCGGGTTGTGTCTCATTTCGGGTTGTGTCTCATTTCGGGTTCTGTCGGTAGCATATACATATATAAATAGAAATAGTGTTTATGAAAAAGAGAGGAAATAACCTCCGTGCGCGTGAAGGTACCCTGCACATATAGACCCAGTAAGTACTTTAGTTTTTTTAGTTGTTTCGTGGAAGTTGTTTCGTGTCTTTTTCATGGACACAATTTATATTTCCAATTTTTTTTTGGTTTCTAACTTTTATTGGTTACGAAATTGAAGATGGTTGATACTAGGAATTAATTCTCAAATCGACACATTTGCAATGTATTATATCTGGCATCCTTCCTATGTTTCATGTTACTGTTGCCATGACACCACGGTAAAAATAAAGTTGTTATTGGATAATTCATTGAATATCTCCTAAACCAGTTGACCTACGACCTCGGGATAAAGTTTTTTGAAAAGCAAATTACATTTTGATCAAACGCTACCATTACCAACGAGTTGGACACATGCCAACAGTTTGAATTTAATTATTACGATATTGAATTAGGGTGGGAATACGGAAAAGGGTCCATAAAGCATGTTATATGACGCTTAAGGGTCAAAGTCTTGAAAGCGTCTCGTGCACCATTCGCTTAGCCGTATATCATTGAAGTTTGTCAACTTTTGAGACCCTTCGCAGCATTCTACACGTTAAGCGGTTTAGTCAGTAGTCCTCTCAGACCATTTCAGACCTTGGACTAAATGCATAAATTAGGTATTTCTTTTAGTAACCAGAACCAAGGCTAAAATCAAGCAATGAAACCTCCTCCACTTCCACTCACTCCGGTAAATATACAACACGTGTTGTGATTGTCTTTAGGTAAGTATGTATATCTTTCAAATATTAACCCAAAAGCCAATCAATCATGAGAAGGTTAGGTCAGGGTAGTTTAGCTTGAATAAAATGCTATATATAAAACAACGAAAAAATAAAAATATCTCGCTCTTTTAAGCTTACTAGACCAAAGACTATGCAATGTGCTATTCCGCTACATCTCGTACTTACATGGTAAATGACGAAGAGTCTGACAATGCAATGCAACAACAACGCCAGGCAATTACTAGTTGGAATTGGCTTCTGGTAAAGCACGTAGCAGCTTAAGTGCGAATGCATAAGTAAATTGATATAAAATATTACCGTTCCGACTCAAGACATACATTCTATCCTTTCTGGAGAAATCTGCAAATTATTTAATAATTATGTGGAAAAAACTCAAACTAACTCGTCCCAAACGGGAATTTGATATTTCAAATTTCAAATTTCGACATGAGAGGCAACCCGTAGAACTTTCGCTCTAGATTCTAAACGGCGTTTCGTAGATTTTGGTCCGACGACGCGGCGCGCCAACTTTACGTCCACTTCTTGAGACATTTTAAATTATTGCAATTAGCGACACAATCCAAATTAAATTACCATAATAAATTACAAAATATAACCAAAAATACTCGTTTCAGGATTTTTCTCTTTATGTTTGTATGCTGTCTTTAGTAGCAAGTACTACTCTACTCTGTGTTTGCACAACTTTTGTCAAAACCTTTACCAGTAAATCAATGTACCGGGAACGCTGTCCTATACTGGAATTGACATTCGCCACCTGACTTCATCGTTGTTCCGTTGATATTAGTGCAGACTCTTCAGAGTCTCTGGAATCGGTTAAAGTTAGGAACAGGTCCGCAACCAATCAAGCCAAGTGGGAGTTTCGGAAAACCTAACTCACTTAAATGGACAAAATCTTGTTATTTAGTTCTCTGTCCTTGGGCACCTGTTCCTTACCCCAACCCGGGTTTACCATAAACACCCCCATAATATTTGTGAGTATTCCACTTTGTCAATCAGCACGACAAACGTGTAGCATAACTACTCCGAGATCTCTCATTGGTTGTCAATTTGACGTGGAATTGTAGCAAAATCAGACATGGGCCGGATGTCCAATACTTCCTACTCTAACAGCAGCTTGCAGGGATTGAAAAGTTTAGTTAAAACAAATGTATGCTTAGACATTTTGGAATCAAAGAGAGGACTTACGACAAGCATATTTCTCTGGACAACAAAGTCCAGTTCTGGGTGGAATAGCTGTGCAATTTTGACCTTCTCCTTCCAGCGGACTTCCACATTCTTGAACGGCACACACAATCTGGAAATATATTTTGACTTTAGTATACATGATTGGCATCGAATATCCACAATGTGCGTGCTACGCAGACTGAGATGTTGAGATTGAGAACAAGCGCAGTGCAGACTTGTCATGACACCACGGATGTTGAGGGTGGATACTGTACTGGGCTTGTGAATGCGAACAGGAAAGGACCGTCCACCGCAAGCGCAGCACTTATCAATTTTCAGGGATTTGAGTGCTTGAGTTATTAGCACAAAGTCCCTGCTACAGCTATACATGATATACAGAGCAGGGGAACCGTTTTTCTAAAATCGAGATGTGCACGGTAAAGGGATTCTGGCAAAAAATGCGAATCACTCCCTGTTCGTAAGACTTGTGTTGTACATAGATGGCGACGGAACAGTACTGAGTTGAGGCTCGTGAGCTTTAGTACGGTATCCAATTTTACAGGTCCGTGCATGCTACTCAATTTGACCATCAAAAGTAGGGCTGGAATGAGTAGTGGTCACGAGTCACGAAAAAGTACTCGTATGTTCCATCTGACGGACTACTTTGTATAGAAGCTGTGTGTGTAGAGGATCACACATAAAGAAGTATGATCACTGTTTGGCCTCCAGCGATCCAAAGGAAGCTCAATTCAAGGTGTAAATGCCCCAAAAGTTCCTTCCTACATCCACCCGAATTGTTTGTAAATGTAAACAAATCTCAATTACTTTTGGTATTTAGTTTCAAGCCTGGATTTGCATTCATTTCGAAAATGGAATTGCAAATACAAATACTCAAACGATTTTGTAGTCAGACATCGACATCAGACATCACAGAACCGAAACGATAGTGATTGTATACCGATATTTTGTACGACACGCAAAAAGTTGTAGAGGTTGTAACTAAGCTAATTTCTTTCTGATCATAGTTTGCAAAATTACAAATTCACCTCTACATGTGTACAAAATACAAAAATAGTGGACAAAACAGCCAATATTTGGCACGAACGCCAAGCATTTGGCATTTTGCACTTTTACAGCTTTACACTACAATTGGCCTCCTTTTCGACGAGTGGTAAAATGTTGCTAAAATTGTCAGCTAAATCATGAGGAGCCTTGCGTTCAATAATATAATATATGTTCTAACCTATATATTACGCAAAACACAAGAACATTTAGGGGGTTGGCGACTCATATACACTCTCCGACTTCCGACCCTATAAAATTCTTCCAATTCTGAACTTTATTTATTTTTTACTAATCTGGTCGAAATTTGACTGAGTCGGACTCAAGGCCGATTTTTGCACGTGTGCGAAGAGTACACACGAACATAGCCATATACCCAAATTAAAGTGGGTCCACCGACAAAAATTACAAAACTTACTTATATTTATTATGGAAATCATGCAGATGCTCTATAAAAATAAATACTAGATCTAATCGAAAAAGAAGCCTAAAATAAAGGAAATGACTAAATTCTTAGAATTTTCTTGCCCTTTGCGCCATATCAAGTGTTTTCGTCTCTTTAATGTAGTCATAAATATATCGAGCATAAAATAAATAATTTTCACTGAATCTGAGTAAGGGATGGAGTCGAAAATATGGGAAATGGCTCTAAATCTCAGACAAGCACTGAGCGCATAATAGCGCATTTCGACTTTCGATCCTCGAAAACATTTTTGTGATCCCCAAAAGTAAATCATCAAAACACCGTAAATGAGGGAAATGACTCTAAATCTCTACTTCTCTGAATGTTCAAGTACTGTATACCTTTTATAATTTAAAAAATACCAAAATAAAATAGTAAAAATTAAGTAAAAATCTTAACAAATTTAACGAAGGTTTAGACCTTAAACAGCGAGACAAATATATCAGATATTAGTTGAGAAGAACAGAAATTAAATGCTTGCGCATGCAGTTCATTTGGAAATTGAACAGAAAAATCTTGGCCGATTTAAAGTTGAATGAAATTGTTGAAGAATTTTTAATTAGTTTTTAATATTCAATTTTAGTTAATTTTTATTCTTTTACTTTTAAAACGATACTACAGACCATCAGGTTTTTTTGTGCAATTTGGAATTTATTTTTTACCAATACTAGGCTTTATTCCTGTTCCTGGTGCTTGCTCCTTTGGCCATTTTGTCATATGGAAGTCTATACATAGAGGAAAGGCTAGTCGAACTAATACTTAGCTCCTAGGTCCTGAATGCTAAAAATGAGTAGAGATACTTAGATTGTCATTATTAGGACTTATGAATGACTAGTCTGGTCTGGGTAGCAGGGATGGTGCTCAAGTGCCTTACCTCCCCTCGCATGCAGTAACAGTGTTCACATGGAGCTTCGCCAGGTGTTGGTATCTGGGAGCCATCATGGTAAAAGTCTCCGTCACGGTAGCAACCTCCGGGATGCGGTGTGGGTGTGGACAAGAAGAAACTGGAGACCGTGCTTGTCACCAACCCAGTCAGAGTCGTCGTTGTTGTCTCCATTCCAATCTGGAGTTGACAACGATAGCGCACTGGGCAGCAGACTCCAGCTTCGAACTCGGGTTCGCATCCCTCCACGTGCAGAATACACTCCTGCATCACACAAGCCGTTCGGTTTCGGATGCAGTAACAGAGCTCGCACGGCTTTTGCAGATCCAAGTCCACTTGAGTCCCGTCCGAGTAGTACTTGTCTCCCATTTCGCATCCGCGCTGTGACTGGATTAAGGCGGAGTTGGAAGCTGACGAGGGAGTGGTCGTGCTGGATGTGATCAAGGACGGAGTTGAAGTGAGCAGGGATACAGGAACTGGACATTTGTGTCGATTGTCATCGTTCGTAGGAGTAGGGAAAATTAGAATTTAATATATTTTAGTACTAATAATGATATAATAATCATCCAGTAAATATATTTGTATTTAAATATGAATAAAAACATTGAAGGGGCTAGCACCTATATCAACAAAATTCGTGTATATGAGTTTCGTGAAATAGCCGGAGAAAAAGCCGGAGAATGCCTCTTTCAAATGTGAATGCACATATGTAGAAAGCTGAGCAAAACCTGGTTGAACCCAAATCTTTCTACGGAAGTTTGAATTTATAAGTTCATCAATTAGTATTTTTGATAGATATATTTCTATCATTTCTACATTTGTTTAAATGAAAATTGCGTTAAGCGTACGGAAGGAAATCAAAACTTATTTTGATAAAAAACATAATAACTCTATTCCTAGTATACTCTAGTCCAAGTCCAGTAGTACTCTCAATCCCCAGACTACCGAAATCAATTCTGTTTAAATTACTACATTTACAAATCCAGAAATAGTTGTTAAAACTGTTCCTATTGGTAAATACTTGACTCACAATTTGTCTAGGGAATTTCATTAATTTCTAATCCCACATTATGTCCTACTATGTCATTTATATATGAATATAGAGATATGTTAGACCTAATTGCACAATACCCATCTTATATGGAAATTACATTTTGTAGAACTCTAAGTTATGGATGTTAACGTTTATAACGAAGATGGGAAACTAGCCGTTTCCTACTCAGAATTTGACACTCTTTCTAATGACGTCGTTAAAATGAAATCCGTTTGATTGAAAAGCATTTAATCTTGAAATAAAATTCCAGACACAACTACTTCGTTCCTTATACGGATCGTATCCTTCCATATTAATTGGATTTCAGTATACACGGATTTCATTTTAATTGAGACCATTAGAAAGAGAGTCGAATTTCAAGTAAGCAAAGGTTAATTTCCAATCTTTGAAATGAATGGTATGGTAACATCTGTAACTCCTCGTTCATTAAAATATAAAGTAGTTTCCATATTAGCCGGTTAGTATGCAAACTAACCAATTGTCCATATAGCTCTAGCAGATACATGGATTGGTTCATATTCACTCTCTAATTTCCAGACTTTGGTTTCTTTCGGGGGATCCCTGGATCTTACTTTCGAACTCCAGGACTAAAATTTCGTTCAAATTGTCCGGATTTCCGAAATATCGGAGTTTAGAGCACTACACTCGACCTGATATCTGAATTTCTGGAATGATTGTGAGCATACCTACCTTCAGGACAAGTAATCACTGGGCAGCATTGGTCCGCCTTCTTTTCAATTGTACAGTCCTGACCAATTGGTCTGGTGAAAGGACAGACCCTCAAATAGCACATCAGCATCGAGTTGTGGCATGTACAGTTCAGGCAGGGCTCATTCGTTAGAATCCGGTCTCCTTCTCCATAGTGATTAAACATATAGTAGCATCCCCCTGTCAAATAGTCATATTCATCATCTCTCTTTCTGCTGCACTTCTGCTCATATTCCATATCAGAGTACAGATGTCGTGTGTGCGCCCTCGACTCGTTAGACATCTTCCTATGTCGTAGTCTGATTGTAAGCAGCATATTCAACATAATGTCGATTGTCATTCAGTTTTCCCTTAGTGCCACGGACCTGCTTGCGCCTGCAGTACGTGCATGCTAGGGGTTGTATTTTATGCTCAGTTCGAATTTGACACTCAAATCACTCTACAACTTATTCTGAGATAAAAGTAATCGACAATGTTTTACTTAATTGGCAAATTTTGTTTTGAAAATATACATGCTGGAATCAAGCATGAGTAAAGCTGCATACTACAACGGTTGAGAGTGAATTAGTAATTAATTATTACTATATACTATTTACTATATAATAGTATATATTTGGATACGAGGGCGTATCCAAAAGTCCCGGGCCTGAAATAAACGCCATACGTGTAGGAAACTGAAAACTTTTGGTGATGTACACCAACTGAGTCTTGTGGAGTGAGTCCCCTATCGCCTTAATCTGCATATCTGCATTCCAGGGAAAGGAACAGAATGAGATTACGACAGAGTAGAATAAGAGGGACACCAAAGCATGGCAATGGTAACTAAGCAGTCAGTAGCTCAAACGGTAGAGCATCTCGGCTATAGAGAACGGATGTGGGTTCGATCCCCACTTGGTTGCTATACTTTTGCATGCATTTGGTTAAGTCCCTTTTACAGTCTTTGGAAAGGAATTGGTGGATGCACCGAGATGCTGAGTTCTTATGCAAAATTTGTTGAAGCTGCTACACATGTTTGCCGTTCCATTATGTTTACGTAGACAATTGAATAATATTGTTTATCCGTATCGGAGCCCATACATTCGGTTCGGATCAAGTAAAGAATTATCCGCTCCAAGTACCAATAATCGGCTCGGATATCCGTTCGGAACTTTAGATACGATTAATTTCCTTCCCTTCTGATTGAACTGCGCGGCTAATTGAGTACCCGAATTATTTTGTATATCAACAACAACTGAATTTGATAAGATATTTGTACTTAAAACTCACCTTGGTCTTCGTCCTCAATGGCAGGAGCTGAAACCAGATTAAGAGAAAGCCCAGTGTTAGTCTCATATGTACTTATAAGGAGTAGTGACGTAATGACTGAGTAATGAGTAGAACTCTGCAACACAGGATTCGTCAACTAAGCATGTCCTAATCCCTATGTTGTAGTTTAGTTTGGGCTTTTGTAGAAATATTTCTTAAATTATGTCTGCTCTTTTGTGTACAAGCGAATAAAATATCCAATCCTACTCCTTTAATAATTATTGTTTCAATGAATTCAGAAACTTATCGTCTGACCTTGTTTAAACGGATAAACTAATCACATACGCAATACGCATTACATTAACAACAACATTATAAGAAATACATGCTTGAACCTGGCTTAACAAAAAAGAGAGACCCATTTCATTTGCCGACCAGTTCGGCAGCTCCTGTGCAACACGCTCTTCTATCTGAGCGAAAATGAGTCGAGTTTTTGGCATTACGGGAATTTTTCACATTACTCATCTCTCATTCTCATCTCACATCTCACATGCAACCTTCATTTTGAAACTACTTCCTGTATATTCATTCTGTTTGTGGTCAGGCTTAAGGATAGATTGAATCTCTGTCAATTTCATTGGGCTTGGCACGGTGATGGGTCTTGCTTCTGAGCACTTCTGAGTCAAGCTTATCTTCCAACTCCTCGTCAAATCCAGCAATAAATTGTTTAGAGTGAAGCTGCACATTTCCCATAAACAATATACAGTGAATCCCAAGACAAACGCCCCAGCTTTCTTACCTTTTGCTTGAGAAAGTCCTCGGTTTTGCGAACTTTTGTTTCGCCTTGGAAACCCTAATCTTCTTGATACTACTGAGTTCGCAAAATCGAAGGATTTCTCCCGCAAGGTATGAAAGCCGGAGCGTTTGTTTTGGGATTCACTGTATGTAGTTCCTTGTAAGTATATTTGACTTGGACAAAAAGTATTTACAAAGTGAAAAATTATATTTTTGAGTCAGGAACAGGACTTGGGTATATGTACATGTACAAGGTACTTTGGGGACAAAATCAGAATTTTGCAAGGAATGACTACCCTACCAGGCCCGTGGGTGGGATCTCTTTTTAGCCCAACTGGTCCCAACATATATGCAACAGATCTACTATGTCGATGAGGACAATCAATGCTCGAAATAACGGCATATTTTAGATTTTGTTTTGGGAGGTTCAGTTCAGGTAAATGTAAAAATTGTTGATCTGTTGCGATGGGTAACATTGAGCCGAAGTGACTAGAAAATTCTCGCAATTTCTGATATGGTCACCTTTGTACTTATTTATGTCTAAATCATAAATTGTTGTTTTACTAAAAATGTTTGCCCGCTTGCTCTACAACTATTTCCCATTAATATAATTATTATTTTCCAGTTTAATTTAATGTGTAAGTACTAAGTACCTGTGCAAAAATGCGTGTAGTAGATCAAGACATGAAACTGACAGTAAAGTAATGCCCACATCATCATATTTAAAAAATGATCGCGAACTTGTGTATTTGTCGTAGCACAGCTAAGGCCACAAATCGATTTTTACGCTAATGCTCTGAATCTGATCTGAGACCTTCGGGTCAAGGTGCATGACGATCTGATACGCTCTGACATTTTTCAGCTAAACGGGACTTGGATCTGAACCGATCCTGAATTTTCAAATCAGATTGCCAGAATATCTGATTCGATGCGCTCTGACTTGGCAATAAAAGAACGTAAGCGCGAAAATACGAAATGACGTTTTTAGAATATGAGAGCTCGGCTGTTTCTTGACTGAGTTTGAAGTAACGCGTATTTTTAATTTGAACACATAATTCGATGTAAACACATTTGTACAGTACACAAGGCAGTATAATTTCAAATCTTAAATGTTAACATTTTGATGAACAATCAGGGGCCGTGTGAGAGTGGCTTTTGATGACTTCTGAAGCCAGGGCAAGACCCTGAAATATATTTGATCGAAATAGACCTTCCTTGGAGTTTTTGAATTTGTAAATATTATAAAACTTTGTAGTTGAGCTAGTTCAAAATCTGAACCTCTACGCTAGAGTAATTGGTATTTGTAGGTGAAAATTATTTTTACATTCCTGGCGTTTGGTCTGAATGAACACAAATTCGCTAGTCAGAAAAATGGAGACCAAAATTTGAGTCTTTCTTTTGCCCGATTCATTTATTGATCACGCTAATGATAATCACTTTATCAATACAACAGCAGCAAATCAATGTTAAGAGCAAGGGTGGTTCTACACGGGCCTGATGGGAATCGTAGCCACAAATAAGGGAAATGCCTCAAAATCTCCTCTTGCGCTGCTCTAGGCAAAACATTATATTCATCTTATATAGTCTAATTTCTTACATGTATCGAGTAGGACGTTAATTTTCCTAACAAATTTCCTCAAAATTACAGCGAAAAAGTTGTGAAAATTTGTCGAATTGTCAGAAATGTTTGGCACTATGCGCAAAATATCCCCACTTGGCTCTATATTCTTGAATTTTTAACAGATTTCAAGAGAGGCAAGACAGTCTTTAGTTTTCTAAACTACGTTAGGAAATGAAGCGACAAATAGTGAAAGTGGATCAAGATCTCAAAAATTTCTTGCGCTTCACGCAAAGTATTGTACTTTCAAAACTTTCAAGTCAAATGATTACAAATTTTGAACAGCACTTGTTTGGTGCCAAATTCTCAACGTCTCGTTTCAATTTCGAATCTCCTACTTGATCAATCTCTTGAACCGGCACTGATTAACAACATTTTTTGAAAATTGGAACACAATTTCGTATATGCAATTGCGAGAACAGGCTCGGTATATTTGTCAATCCTTAACTAAAGAAGTATGTTAAACTCTATTTTGGCGTTTTTTTTTAATACAATTTTGACATTGAGCTCCATTGACTCGTGATTGGAGCTTTTGGAACCTTCCGTTGATCTGGAAATATTAAAACGTTGGCGAAAGACAAATGTTTGCTGTAAATATACGGTGCGTCTTTCTCTTTACGGAAATAGAAACTTCTCTATTTTTGAAGGTCGCAGATCAAGCATCGTTGTTGTTATCAACAATAAATCTATCAATTCGCGCATGTGAATGTGAAGGTCTTTTATTTAACCGGGGACTTTGCAACGCGAGACGCGTTAGATTGCTTATGCGGTGATAAGGGCTGTTTTGACCGGTAAAATGTACACCAATAGGTACTCCAATTGCTTTTTCTACGTAAAATATAATTGAGAGAAGCTTTTTACCGTGTAGAACCATTTCTAATGTTTTACCAGTACTTTGTCTAGTCTAACCATGGCTTGGGTAAACCCATTTTCCTGGAAAAAAAAGTTGAATTTCAAACATGTTTTACAGAATGCACATTACAATATACGTTGTAGCAGTTTATGAATTTCTATATTGTATTTTTCTTCAAAAATCGCAAAGCTGGAAGTAAAATGCGAAAAGTTGAAATATTTAGGAAAGAAGAAATACGAGAAAACCGAACTAATCAATCGCAAAATGAAATTGATTTTGATGGCAATGACAATCATCTGCATATGTGTAACTTACCGCTCTGACTTAGTTGGAGGGTAATAGACATGAAAATTAGGCAGGACAGAAGATGTTTGGTCATCCATCCTCTTATCCAACTAGATTTAGGCAGCACCGTCATAGTTGATAAATGTCACAGAAATGGTACTGAGTCTTCTTCGAGTCGTCGGGCCTGCAAAAATAAAACGCATCTTTGTATAATGTGCAATGTGTACAAGAACTAAGAAAGCATGAAGAGCAATGAATATGTATAGTTCAATACAACGTGTAGTTCAATACATAAATGCACAAATGTGTAAAATTAGTAAGTGGGTTGACGATAATAAGTTAATGCTCAATAAGAACAAATTGATGCTTATCAGTAAAGAGCATAATATCAATGTACTTAGTAAGTATTCAATTGTTGTGAAGGTCATTGACTTCTTAGCTTTTATTAGATTAAGATGACAATGTAGTTGAAATTGGCCTGACACGTTTAATAAATGTCTAAATTCAAATTTAAATTCAAGGGCGCCGTTATTACGCCAAGTGAACATTGGAAAGGTTTGGGTTTAATAATAGACAGGACTTTGAGTTGGGACGATCAAATAAATAAGTTAACTAAAGGGTGTTACTTTAGGCTGCATAGCCTCTACCAGATTCAAAAGCGTTTACCTGAAAAATATCCTTTGTTAATAGCTACAACCTTAGTAATGTCATATTTAAATTACATGTGTTGTATTTGGAGTGCCAGGACCTAGAAGAACTTATTTATTAGGTACTAATTGAAAAGGTAATTCGTTCTACCGCTCGATTTGTGAGAGAAATACGAAAATTTGACAGCGTAATCTCAACAATATGTAATGATTTAAAATGGCTTTTCTCTGATGAACTGTCCCATTTTAGAATATTATGCACATTCTTTAAGCTGCAAAATGGTTTGCTTTTTGACTTCTTTTGGTATTACTATAAGCTTAACAATGTAGCTCAGCAATATAAAACTAGATCATGTAATCTAAATCAATATCCAAATTGTCACCCGAATACTCCTTATGGCTATTCCACATTTCAGTTTAGATCGATGAAGTTATGGAACTCAGTACCGGAAAGAATTTAAAAAGCAGAAAACAAGTACTTTTAAGAATTAAATTTGTATGATTACTTGTTAGCCAATCAGAAAGAAAGACTCAACATTAACTAATATTAAAATTTGGTTACGCTTAGAACATTCAGTCACTTAAATCCCATTACGGGTTGTGCTGCGGGTTTTTGTGTACCATTGTAAGTCTTCGATATGACTCTTGGTTAATAAAAAATGTTGAAAAATAGAATTAGAAACATGTCTTAAGAAATATGTAAAGTAGAATAGCACCACAATCACAATTTAAAATGACCGGTTACTATCGTAGATCGTATTTCTATACTACCAGTTGCCCAATGTAGTCACAACGGAGCTGTGAATTTGCACGATTAAGCGGAGTACAGTCGGTGTGGTACGCATCGTATAGTTTCGATGTCATCAATCAATGAACCGATTCGGAATCGAATAATGAATCAAATTTTAAAATTATTTCTAAACGTGCTATAAACCGTGTAACTCAAGAACTTTATTTTTCACATGACCTGAAAAGCTTCATTTCAGTCTAGTGCCATCATACTATAAGATGTAATTTAGGTAATATAGAGCTATAAAATCATAATATCAGTCTGTCAAGTATGATTTCAACCAGAACTGACATTTCGTGCATTTCTTCTCCTTTGGTGGATCTTTAATCCATGCGCGTAGGGACAGATTGGCTCAAATTGGCTGTACCTTCATTAATTTAAGCCGGTGATTAATTAAGTCAAACCCACTGGAAGGCCAACGCTCACACGGAACTTCGGTTGCCTACAAAGTCACGAGACTATGTTCAACTATGTCTAAATTATCTTCGAGGCGCATGGATTTTGACTACTAAATTAACTTTTGGAAGTACGGAAATTACTAATGAGCTGCGTGCATTAGCTACACCGGGACGTCTGACTGCACAATTTTGAAGCGGGTGTTGTACACTTCCGACGACCATTGCCTGTTATCGAGCACTGCCATGCCATGTGAGTGGATGCTAACCTTAGGTCATTATTAGGTATGAGATACAATGTATCTGATTCACAGGATCGATCGGTCATGATCATGATAGTTATATTTTCAGCTTGCCCGAAGATGAACATTAAATTCAGAATACATTTACATTGTTGATTTCAAATCCAACCAGATCAACGCTGAAAATTACAAACTAACTGCGTTATTATTCAAGTTTTAGTAGATTGTCGAAAGTCGAAATAAAACAGGAATAAGTTTGCATTTACGACATGATACAGCAACAAAATAAAGTTTAGCGCACTTATAAGCTCAAACAACCAAATAATATTTACACTGAGCCACTTTTGATTTCTGCTTCATGAATCGACTCCAGACCAAGAAGAGTGGATTCATGAATAGGAATCAGAGTCATAAATTTAAGGTATGCATGAGAATCACCAATTTGATTCATGATTCTCCAAACCTATTGAATCAGAGTCGGAGTCAGAATCATGAATCGTATCGGAATCGATTCATGAATCAGAGTAATAATGCGTAGCACTAGTGTGGCATGGATCTGTATGTCGCCTCTCCTCTTTTACTTCACAGCTCTCAGCATTATTCTGTGAAGAAAGTGAATTTCAAGTTGGAAAAACTATTTTTAATATCCCGTTTTGCAGTACATTCCGCTGCTATGACAGTCGAAAGAATTACGCAACGTAACTCGGAGCACCATCAACATTTTAAAGTTTTGAATTTTCGAAGTAGGGCAAATCGAATTGTGAAGTGGATTGTTGTGAGGACATTGGTCAGCTGGTTTCAGGGAGACAGACGGTATCTACGTTCCAACTGGGTCTACTATAAATTTAATTTAATATTTAATTTAATTTAATTTACCTTCAAATACTGATTCATTACTTGGTTAAAGCGTTTTTAGCACCTAGAGCTGTTCGAAATGTTTAGTTTGATTAAAATATAATTGGCTTTGTGCTTTGTGTTTTTAAGGCTATTAGAACGCGTACACCCTATGGGACCCTCAAAGTATCGTATTATGTATGTAGTCGTTAGATTGGTTGAATCAATGGATTTAGGTTGTTGTGAAGTTGCCAGACAGATTTTGACACATGACACATGACACATGTTGTATGCATAAACGCGAGATTTATTTTTCACATCCGGCTGATGCTTATTCATGATCATGAGTAACCCCTAGTTACAGGGCTAGAGTGCTTACGGTTTGGGTAGGTATGCCAAATCTAAACACATTAGTGGATGTAAATCTTGCATTTGTGGAAGCCTGGCAACAGGAGTATATTTTTATCAAACAAAAGAGTACAAGTAGCATTTTCACTAGCAGGACGTTGTCAGATATTTCCATGTCCGAGACGGGACAGTACGTTCATATATAGAAGTGCTAAAATGAATGGTAGGAACAATAGTGGAAGTTTAAGTTTGAGGATGTTTCCACCTACAAGGAGCTGGGAGTATACTGGACCCAAGTATATGATGAATGATGAATGATGAATGATGATGTGAAGAGGCAATAATAACCTAGGTTCCCTATCAGAGTGGAAGAAAGGTATTCTGGTTCTGTTGTCCTCAAAGCCTCTTGACGTACCTGATGCATGTCATGGCCAACTGGTGAGGAGTCAAACTCTCAATCCGTTGATGACGGAAAGAAAGAAGCTTTTGGTCCCTCTGAGCAGTCTGAGTGCTCAACGCAACGTATAACGTAAGGTAGTGGGACTGAACATCTTGTCCACACCACTACTATCCCTATGAGGAAACAGGATATTTGAGACTCTTTCCAATCCAACTCAGTTCCTGCATACCCACAATGTCATTCACCTACAAATTGCACTAATATACAATGGACCGATCTGAAGCTCTTCCTGAATCCGACGCCAAAGTCCGACAAAAAAGAAGTGAATCAGAGAAGAGAGAGATGGGATGAGTCTTCACGTGCTCCCAGTCACAGTCTCACTTCTCCTCTCATAATTATAATACAAAAGTGAAAAAAATCCATTTTTCTCCACTTGGACCTGTACACAAACCTGTTTGGAGTATTAAAACTCCTCAAAACTGAAAACAATGGTCTGTTATATTATCTCTCCACAACTTGACTGTTTTTGCACATGTCGCTCCTGGCCCCGGCAGTTCGATGACCCTCTTCCGTTACATCTTACATACCAGTATACTTTTATAATCCGATTAGATCTTACAATTCACTTCTATATTCCTTCCTCATTCAGACGGAGATGGGCAAAATACATGGGAATGTATTTTCAAAATACGTGGATTTTATGGGAAATTCGGTACCGATTTAGTATGCGATCCGGCTGGATCGCATACTGAATCAAAGATTTTTTCATTTAGTTTGCGATCCACCCGAATCGCATACTAAACGACATTTCTATATTCTATTTTCTATTGTAAATCATGAGACTCGAGTCGAGATAATGGAATCAAAAAGGGGCATTTAGTATGGGATGTCGATGAATTGTTTTATTAAATATAAATTACACATTACACATAGACGTACTTCCTGTCTACTTAGCATATTATTCAGTGTTCGCCTTTTCGGCACTTTTTGAGATTTCGGCTGCCGAAAACGAAAACGGCGCCGAAAACTGCCGAAAACTGCCGATAACAGCCGATAATTGCCGAAACTACCAAAAACTCGATATTTGTAGAAAATTTTAAATTGAAATCGGGACAAAAAAAGTACTATCAAATGTAACTAAACTAAGCCATAGAAATTGAAAAACAACATTCACTGAACATTCATTCATGTTCATGAATTCTTCCTTCTAAAACACAAATATGACAAAGCTTGGGCTTTCTGCTATGTAGTAGTCGGTAGGAGTTATAAAATATGTAGCCGCAGCTCGTAATCCTTTCAAATCCAAAATTTATATCACCTTGCTGAGCTTGTGCGATAGTGTTATGTGTTTGGCAGTTAGTCGATTATTTAATTAAAGAAAGATGGTTTGAAAAATACTATTGAATTGTATTGTATTGTAAGTATTGTACTTACAGACAGGTAGAATTTAGTTTAAAGTTAGTTATAGTATAGTTTCCTTATTAAAACGAAAGAAAAAAGATCCTGATTGATCCTGATTAAATTCAGATGTGGTTGACATTTAATCTGTCAATTTTTAACAAACAAATTCAGTTTTCGGCAGTTTTCGGCAGTGCCGAATATTATTGGCGGTGCCGAAAACATAGTTTTCGGCAGTGAGTTTTCGTCACTTTGGCAGCATTGGGAGTTTCCTGATATTATTCCATATATTGTACATCGATACAATAACCTAGACTATAAATGCCATTCCAAATCATGTATAAATCAGCTTCCCCGACATTTCCCATTTTTTTGTAATCGGATTGACCTGCATTCAATATCCAGCTTCCAGCTTGACATCCTGTGCTCTGTGTATTGTTGGTTAGGCCAATATCGAAATGGCCAATCAAATTTTTTTTTACCGAATCATCGTGATCGAGAGGGAGTAGAGTTGCGTAGAATATTTAAAACAAAGGGGTTTGATCGAAATTCAGAATCAGAAGTACACCAAATTACGTGACGGTGTAATTTGTGATGATGAATTAAAAGAATCAAATCGCAAAAACAGCAAATGAATTCCATTAAGATACGTTTTACGGTAGGTGCTGAAAATTGGAATCATTGAAAATACTTTACAAAATACTTTTGGTTCCAAAATACACAACAATACATTATATTGAATACATCATATTGACGACACAATACGTATTTTCAAAACGCAAAGTAGAAATAACAAATGAAGATGTGACAGGTTTGTAAAAACAATTAGCAGAGACCCAGAGCTCCTTCATGGAAGGAGGTTCAGAGATAGTTTAATTAGGACTCAGCTAAGAATAGCTGTGGTACACTGGAGGACACACAGAGCTTTAAATGAACGAGTATTTTCGGTGTATATTCGGATTCAAATGCCAAGGAATTACTATTTCGACATTTTAATACTCCACGGGAACGGGATACGTGGATTCCATGGACATGTGGAAAGCCCATAATACACTAATTGTTTCAATTTGGTTTGAATAGTAAAGGAAAAATTGGGAAGACGTTCTTTTCAATAAAATCGAGCAGAGAGAAAGCCGATATTCATATATAGAAGATTGTTTGGGTTTAAAACGTCAATGCATTTCTATTTTACTATTTTAACACTTGCCAGGCTCTGGGAATTTCATGGATACGTCATCAAATCGTAAAATAATACAACAATGATCTTTTTTATAATTTTAATTTTTTTTTAAATCCAAGAAGCAGGTATGTTTCGAAAAACCGAAAAAAGACCAAAATATATACTGGATTGTCCACAATTTCGATGAACACACACTACACACTCATAAACGGCAAACGGCGTCATATATTAGGGCACGGTCCCCCGATTTCTCTGTTTTTTAGATCTCACACTTCCAGGGAACTTAAACTAACGGATCGCAAAAGGCTTGCCTGAGTAGAAGTGAGACTCGTTTAGAGAAGTTAAGGACGCTGGAATGCCGTCACAAATACCTATCATTTGCTGAAGTATCCTAGCCCTAAGCTCAACGCAATCTGTGACCCTCATTGGAAAATCTAAAAGTTCTTAATCTTCCTACTATAATAATCAGGATATTACGTCGCTTTCTCCCTTCCTCCCAAGCTCCCTCCCTCACACAACAACTTTTGTCAACACATTTACCAGTGACCAATAATGCCCTGGAAACGTCATCCTACGCAATTCAATTTATCCTAATTCTAGATCCCAAAATTGAAAATAATGTTGATGATGCTCAGAGTCGCCATTAATAGCTTTTGCTCGATTGCCATGGCAACGTAAGGCAACTCTAAATGGGCTATTAAAATTAATATCTTAGAGCCACTGTGGAGCCCGATTCCCAAAAATGGAATGCCTACCGGCCTTCTATCGGTAGTTGCGATTGCGATGCGAATGTACTGAGACGAGAACATTAAATAGTAATAAAATGAATTATGCATAAAAAGTTGAGCTTCTTGTAAACCCAAATGCAGCCGTTGTCAGAAGAGTCACAGTCAATAGTATTTAATACGTTGTTCCATGCACGTATGACTTGGTTATTTTTTTTTCATTTTGGAGAGTGCTTGCTATCAAATAGTTTAAGTAATTTGAACTTCCTGGAGCAACTCCGTTTCGGCCAAGGTCTCTGTCCGCCAAGCTAGCTTAAAAGGAAGCCTCATTATTTTGCCCAGCTGAGCCAATTTGGACCACACTAAGCGTGAAACAAATAAGTACTCTTAAATCGCTACTTGTTGTTTTTGGTGTGGAATGTGCAAGTGGGATTCAGCATCCAGCCCGATTCCTTAGCTCTAAGCAATACTAAAATACTGAACAAGTCATACTAAATGACAAAGGCAGGGCCGAAATGATATGAGGTCGGTCAAACTTAGAATCTGAATTATGCCGCATGAAAAATAAAAAAAATATGCAAAACAAACAGAAATCTCAGGAAGCGTATGGGACTGAAATGCATTAAGATTTTCCCACAAATTAAATGTAAATAAATACGTAAACTTAAATGTTTGCTAATGTCGTAAAAACGATTTTGCGAATATACAAGCAACACCTTCCAAGTACCTATTTTAATTCCGTACGTACCTTTCCGAATATTGTTTTCACTTTGCACTAATCTCTTTTTTAAGACATGAGTTTAACCGGAGGCGATATAGAAGTGGCATTTATGCGATAAACTTCTCCCGATGGACAATCAACATTCAAACCGATAAAGGCGTCGTTTTTCCCATATTTATTCCAATCAGGCCGAAATGTCATTATATAAATTCAATATAGCGTCATGCTTTTTTATTGCTCGTTAGCAAGTGTATGGTAGTATTTATTTAATCAAAAAAGTATCCATAAAGTCTCCAAATATAAGCTCTTCAGAGAAACGCAAGTTACAAGGTTATATTTAACTAGTTGACTAATGTAATCACAAACAGTTATGAAGGGATTTGCATGATTAAGCGAAGTACAGTCGGTGCGGTTCCGTTTGGTCATCTATCTACTTTTACACTTCAACATTATTTTTTGAAGCCCGTGAATATCAAGCTGGACATAGTAATTTCAGTAGCCCATTTATTTAACATTGTAATACGTTACTATGACAGTCGAGAGACTTACTATAATATATTAATTATTTGCGAATTGAACAGCATTTAGATATTTTGAATCCTGAACTAAGAGAAATTGGATTGTGAATTATACTCTTGCACTGGCTTTCTTCAATCAGCATTACTGATTGTGCTGTTGACAAAAAGACGTTGTGACTTGTGACAAAGGAAGTTTGAGTGGGAGAGACCCACGTACTATCGTAGTTATTGTATTATAGGATTTTGTGTCTCATCGTCGACTATGTATACCAAGGATATTAAAGACTTCTTATTCTGTATAAAAACAATACATAAACAATTATGATCTAAAATGTCGATATTGTTCACCGATATTAAGGATTCGTGCCCATTTTGAGCCGACTTCATTCCCGATTATAGAATTGTGCAAAAATTAACCACTGGACATGAAAAAACACCCTACGGCCCTTGCTTCAAAAATGCCGGTAAGTATTCCATGTTACCGCATGGGGTTCGTCCCTACCTTCTGAGCGTTTCGCTTTACTAAATTTTTCTATATAGAACCAGGCAACATAGGGATGTTGCGCTGAGCTTCCGAAGTTGTAACATACAGAAAGACAGAGAGGGCAATTGCATTAGCCCTTTAGGTCTCTCCACCCTGGAGGAGGACCTTGGATGGAAGAATACAGCATTTTGTACGTATTGTTATTGTAATTTTCGAATTTCATTAAAATTCGAATACACGCTGGTAAGATTCAACCCCGTGGAACCCCAATAAGTATGAGATTGGCATTAAAAGTTTAAGATTTTGAATTTTGAACTCTAAAAGAGCTCCCGTTATTGGAATTGGTTCCGTTCGATTTCAAATAAAACGAATCCGCTTTTGTTTGTCTTTTTGAGCGAATCTTTTCTTATCAACATAATCTAACTAAATCTAACATACAGTCTCAATAATTGCTCAACTGCATGCATTTTAGGTTGTAAAATGTTTCATGTCATTTGATATAGTTTGGCATATGAGATGCCTAAGAAGGAGCCAGAAGAGCAGAGCAGGTAATAACTTTTCCACTTCCTCCAACAATAGCTCTACTGAGTCCGTACCAAGTCCGTACATTACAAAGATAAAGTAGGCATATGGAAAGATTTGCTCAAAACAGGTACTTATTAAGTTATTACCAATGCTTTGTGTTTGAATGTCCTTCAATTCAACAGGCGGTGGAACTCTAACTCTGTGGATTTCTTACTTGCTTGACTGGGCTAAGTTAAGGCACATCGAATTATTTGCACATTAGGTAAAGTGCACAGAGTAGACAATTGGAGTTTCACGTTAGACTTAGTGATGTAAGAAATACCCTTGAGTGAACACATTCATAAGGTCAGTTCGAGTTTGGAGAGGATCATCTCATCAATCAATCACCTGACAATTGCCAATACAGAAATGGGATTTGCTCCATTTCAGGTTTCCCTGCTTCCATTCGCAATTCGCATTGAAGTTGGGTGAAGAGCATTTATTTGTATCTGAATTCTGAATGTGACCGTCGTCTGTGTGTATACAGGTTAAGTAGATTACGCAGTGATTGCCTGCTAGCTAGTGCTAGTGCTAAAAGTAAAAGTAGTTTTGTTCACGGTCTTTTCTTACACAACTCCACTCAACCTGCTACCTGCTCCTAAGTATAAGTACTTACTATACATAACCTAATACATAATACGTGCACAACACATACAGGTACAGGTACAAGGAGGCAAGAGACAACCGCCTTTGAGCAGAATGTTTGTACGTCCTTTGCTATGTGCAAGCACAGGTACTATGTAGATATGTATGTATGATTAGATTACGTGTGAAGGAAGATCGAACCAGTAGTAAATGAAAGTAATAACCTTTCAAACAATAGCAAGAATGTCATGTCTGACGACTATGCATCCATAATAGTTTCGCAGAGTCGTTCGCTGTACACATACATGGGTACACATCACAATCACAAGGCCTGGCTATGCAGTGCAATACATGCCTGTCCACTTGGCTTGACCATATAACATAATCTAACACTCCAAGGTCTACTTTTTGGAAAGCATGAAAGCGATGCGCGTCAAAATCACGAATTTTGACCAATTTTTTCCCCCATGGTCGGGCATACTGAAGAATCATATCATGCGAATCTTTTTCATAAATTGAGCGGAAAAACTTTCGGCATCGGCGGGATTTTCTTTAGGCACTTCTATGCGACATTCATAAATGCCGTTATCTCAAAAATTGTCTTTAAGTTGGAAACATCACCATTATTTGTTCGATTCAAAATATATAAAAATTTCGACCCCAATAACACTAATTTTCGAAATTTTGAAAATTCAATGCTTCGAGTATTCGAATAGTGAAGCGATGTGTCAAATTAATTGAAATACTGAACATGCACGGATCATTCTAAAATTATTCCAAAAGTTTTACAGTACGCGGACTCGGAGATTTGATTTTTTTGAAATTTTGAAGGGAAAATGGGAACTGATCTTGAAATTCGTTTCTATACAATACAAGAAGTGCTGACAAACTTGGGAGTAAATGAAACACAACACAGCCTTATGGACTAAAGTTAATTTCAAGTTCCGTTTCGTACTGAAATTTCACCACTCTAATTCCAACACTAAATCGGGTTAATTATTCAAAAATTGCACAAATTAACCGTGATACGCGCAAACGCCGCGGTCATTCTAAATAGTAAAGCCGAAAGTCGATTCACCATGCTAATTTCAGCTTCAGTAGATCAGAGTATACATTTAGCCGCTTAAGGTTTCACTACTCAAATATTACCGAACTTAAACAAATGCGAACGAGCTCGTCGTGACCATAAAATGTCACCGAAATTCTTTCTATAACTATATTTCCCATTCGAATATAGCCACATGTTAATTCAACGACTAACTTCGTTTCCAAATCCAAACATAATGGGAATTAGCTTAAATGCGCGCTGTGGACATACGACCTACAGAATCGCAAAAAATTAACTTCCAATGCTATTTCCCACTCCAAAAAAGCATCAGACAGATTCTACCATTTACTCGGAAAATAAATTTAAAGGGAAAAATTTGCACAAGCGCTTCTCAAAAATTTCGCAACGCTGAAACTTTAATTCCATAGATATTTCCACTTACAATTTATCACTCGACATATTGTATCATTCTGGCGGTTCAATATTCAAATACTAGAACAACGTTCCGAAATGTGCCCATGTGCGCTTGTGTCTGTGATTCATCGATAGACTCAATTCGATTCAAATTGTAACTCTATAAAATAATTTAGAAATTTCGTATTTCCGCCCCACCAGTAAATACCTTCTTATAATGCGTATCGGTGTTAATTACATTTAAGCACATACGGTTTGGCAACACTGTAAGTAAAGCCGATTCACTCCATTATTTAACTCCGCCGCATTGAAATATGTTCCCAGAAAAACAAGAGATATTTCGTAAATCTACTTCTCACATTCCATTCCTTTGTTGCAAATGAGCAATCTAGAATGCATCCCACCCATAGAAGCACATTTGTACACATTCCAGAAAATTCGCTGACTGGAGAAGGCTGCACGGATTCAGCGAAATAGACCGAGCAGAGTTGGATGGACTTGAGATTTGAGATTGAGATACGTTGAGGATACTAGGCGTACAATAGATGTAGAAATAGGTTTAGATGGTTCCAGCTAACTTGGTGCTCAAGCGGAAATGATGAGGTAAAGACGGAATGTCACTGCATGAAGCGAATCCTAGCATAACTCCTTCCCTATGTTGCATGCAAGAGGATTACGAAGTCATTCTCAAAAGCCTTGATGCTAAGGATGGATGGAGAGGAGAGGGATGAAGAGATGCGTTTGTTCGGCTAGGAAATTGGAAAGGAGTCTGAATCTAAGCGATTGCTCCTCCTGATTTCCAGGCTGTATGCGTATACGGCTGTACAAGAGAAGAGCTATTGCTGGATCGGGTCGCAAATGTTGATGGGAACTTACTGAGACTCCGGTCTTGTTCGGTTTGACGAATTTTGAAATAGAGAAGGGGTCAGGATGCTTTTCTCATGCTGAGGAATGGGAAGACGAGGGTTGAGGAACCACTGCACTGGTTCAGCAGACACGGACACACCTTCCTCTCTGTCTGCTTCTGTTCTCCGTGGATTCGGAGGAGACGTTCTCTGTCCGTCGCTCGTCCAACGCTCACTGACTTCCTCACAATCCAGACTCTTCACCGACTCTTCACCTCAAACTGAAGGCGGAAGAAGAAAAGACTCTGCATCTCCTTCACTCCACGGCTGGGCTCATCGCTTCGTGAGTGGACAATGATTTGGAGACGCTTGGCCACGAACTGATATTCGCCCTTCGCCAACGAACCAAATGACTGAGCTCGAGGACTCTCTGCACTTCTTTCCGTGTCCAAGGAGCTGGGATGGGTGGTGATGGTGAGAGGCTGAGTGGCTGTTCGTGCATGCAGATCATGGGGATCGCATGGTCGCACTCACTCCATCATGGAGAGTCGTGGTGACCCAAAAGTCGGGCCTTGTCGTAGCCCCCTCTTCAACGCTCCTCCTCCGTCTCGCATTCCCATGCGGAAAGTGGACAACAGTCCTCCCAATTCCCAATTCCCACCGGGTTGAATCAGACATGAACCTGAGTACCATCATCTCACTCATCTCACTCATCTCACTCATCCTCTCACCGAACCATAAATACAGATTCCTTCTTGGCTATATTTACAATTCCCAATTCACAATTCACCCTTCTCCTCCTCCTTCCAATTTTACTACTTGCCCATGGCGAGTCTGAATGTGAATGAACTGCCGGGTTGCATTGGCTTACATTCACTTCACCGGGAACTTCTCGTATAAAATCCGTTTCTACTGATGCAAATTGGAATGGTGCTACTGACTATATACATAAGTGGATAGACTAAATCAGTATTCAATGAAGTATGTTAGGTAGTGCACCTTCTCAAATATTTTAATCTATAATGCTGTACAGAGAGCAAAACTACATATCGTTCATCGTTCCTTCCATTCCAACTGGTCGGTCCGGGTACGACGCAAACATGAATTTGGTCAATGAGTACCGACTACCGATCCATGATCGCATTTCTGATAATTTATATGAATGATCCGAAATTTCGTGTCGGCTGACCCAACCCAACCCGATTTTTGCAAATAATTTGTACGGGATGTCTACCACCACATCAATGTTAACACAAGGTGGTTTGTAAATTTTTAAATTCAGCCCATGTTAATTTACGTAGAACAAGTAAAAATCAAGCAAATATCATATGAAATCTTAAAAGCAGGCGTAGAACTCTTTAAAGTTATACAATGGTTTGAAATTTCCTATTCAGCTTCGGAGTTTGTGAAGTGTTCTTGTTTTTGCCTTGAAGTAGTTTACTAAATAGAAGCTACTGATTAACATGTTCTCTAACTCGCTCTTAGCATAGTCTTTCGATATCAATATCAGGGCTGGCATGATTCGTATGTCATGATGCGAGGGCTGTCCAGGAAGTCCCGATCCTGAAATATAACTCATAACTTTAGAAGACTAGATTTTTGGTATTATGTAGACTCATGCAATATAACTTGAGAGGGTAGACATGAACCTCAATATAAAATATCAAAAAATAGCGCAAGAAAAACTTCTGGAGCACAAGAAAAACTTTTGAAGCAATATAACTTTGGAAGCGCAGGAAAACTTATGAGGCGTAAGAAAAAGTTGAAGTGCGTCAGAAAAATTAAAGAGCGCAAGAATCGCTTTTATGGCGAAAAATTGGGTTCAAGAATAAAATCTAATTTCTTGAGTAAAATTATAACTTCGGAATACAAATTTGCACGGTACCTTTCATTTTTGACGTATTTCGAGCCAATCGCACAGTTACAACTGAGCTGAGGAAAAATTGGCCTGGCGATGGCTACAGCTGGGAAAGGGAGGACGATTTTAGAGGATATGAGAATCATGTGAACAGCCTGGGATGGCTATAACTTCATCACGTCAAATCTATGTATATGTTACGGACAGAACCCGAAAACGGGCAATGGTCGATGTGAAAAATTAGGCACAACCCGAAATCTATATTTTTAAGCTAAATTATCCTAACCAAATCTAATCTGGGCTCGTGCTAGTCACAATATACACGTCTCCTGTGAGTTTGGAGGTCATTGGTCAATCTCTCGCAAAGTAGCACTCCAATTTCTTCATAAATTTATTCCTCAATAGCTTTGATTGCCTTTGACCTTTGACCTCCAAATTCAAATCAAATGTGTATTTTAGACCAAAAGGTCTTATGGGATGATGCTGTCTGTCTGTCCGTCTGTCAGACACTTTTTGGAAGCGCAGCGCAAGTCACGTAGGTGACATGGTATCAACGGAAGCTAAACTGCTTCATCTTAGCAGCCGAGCTTCTATATGTAAACAGGGTTAAAAACCGTGCGAACTTTTACAAAGTGTGCCTCGCAGAAGCGT
>JAQFYU010000142.1:0-32171 GCA_034694905.1 Ceratophysella granulata | reverse complement strand
TCTTTACATACAACTCGTGCGTCTGCTTCCGGAAAAATCCCGGACGGACAGACAGACGGACAGACAGACAGACAGACGGACAGACAGAAAGAGCGATTGCATAAGCCCTCAGCCTAGGAGGCCAGGTCTAATAATCGAATTGGCTCAACCTAATCATTTTCCTAATATTTTCGTCTTTGAAAATCGCCCCATTATTCGAACTTTGGAAAATTGGCCAGTTTTCATATCGGAGAAGCGACATTTCACAAAAACTATAGTGTAGGAATCTTGGTGAAGAGCTTTGAACCACATAAGTGCGTGCATTAGTCATGCAATTGTGCGTTAGTATGGGAATTAAAAAGAATTCCCAGGTTCAAGCTCAAATACCACTAAATATTACACATTTTGTGTTTTGGGAACAAAAACTTGTACATTAGCTATTAAATTCATGGAGTGTCGTGTCAATACAAAGTCCGAATCCCAAATCACACAACAAAAAAATATTTTAACAAATTCAGGGGTGGTGGAAGTGCGAAAGTATAATGAAATGCAGATTTTAATATATATACTTCGAAATTCTACGCACGAGAATACATGATTTATGGAGAAATTTTGAGACGTGTGATAATCACGGTTTACGTTTGAATTCAAAATACACTTTTTTCAAAATCTAAAATCCGCTTTAATAAATTAAATATATATTCTATTCAACTATATTGATTCACTTTTTCAAGATGTAAGGAAAATTGAGGATTCGTCAAAAAACGGAACATATTCAAGATTTTTAGTAAGACTGCAAAGTGCAAAAGTTTGAAACCCTTGATTATTAATCATGGGCATGGGATATACCTCAAAATCTTTAAATGCACTTATACCTCGTCAAAATCTAATTAAAAATGAATATAATTCAAGAACTTGAGTTTAACTTCAAAAGGTCTGGGAAATTGAAGCGCTGGATTATTGATGCTAATTACGTTTAACTCCAAATCAATTTTTAACACAATTAAACTTTCAGAATATGCTAAAATACCGGTTTAACGTCAAAAAACTGCAAGACAAGCAAGTAGGACTTTAGTGTGGTGACGTCGTTTCACAAATTTAAAATTCATGTTTTTTTTTTGCTTATCCTTACTACAAGTACACATTTTCAAAATATTTAGAACAAAAACCAATTTTAATAGTGATCTCTATTTCACAAAGTATAAATACTCGTACATAGATTAATTGTCCCATATCAACGCTGCGTCATTAAATACCCGAAACAACATTACAGCGGATTATACAAGCATTGTGCAAGAAGCCAGGAAATGACTCCCACGCACCACGCACATCTGATATTATATTGAAAAAAAAACTTAATAAAAACAAGGCTTAACTACCTGCAACCTGCACTTTTCCAAGCCTGGTATTCAAAAAAGATGAGATATGAAAACAGAAACGGAAGAAAAATCCTAATCTTGGAGTAATGCCTGATGATTTCAGAGAATGACTCTTAGTAAATTCCCACACATTCCATCTCGTATAATACTAATATTATGATTCCTTCCGTCTTCGAGGAAATCAAACCATAAGAAAATGTGAAGAGGTGCATGGACTCAGAGGTAGATTCCGAAAGATTTCCAGTCTGAACAGACTAACCGCAGGAGCCCACGTATCGTATCCCATAGTATATTCAACAATGTATAAAGCCTCCGAAGACGTGCGACAATCAGCCCGAGCCCGAGTACCCAGAATCCACGTCCTTTACACACAAATTTCAGGCTAATAAACTCAGAATCAGTTGTAGTTCTCAGGAATTACTATATTTTGGAAAATAGCAAGGTCGAACCCAGCCCACACGTCCGTTTCAGCCTCAAATCTTCACATTCGTCAACCTTGCTAACAGTAGATCCAGTTAGCACTTACTTTGGCTAGTTTACCTCAACCTCTCTGCCCCTGCTGTTCCGACTTTCCAAAGCACAGTGGAACAGTTTATCCAAAATACGGACCATCTCGGTGGAAACCTTGTTAACGACCATTAAGGAACAATGTACAGATTTTACGAAAAAGGCATCTCAACCATAAAGTGGAGGCATTTGAATCAAACCGTCTAAATTTCATTTTTTTACATCCCTGTGCTCGAAAAGTCATCATACTTCATTAGCGCCAATCAACAGCAACACAATGGATTCACAATTCGCACTTTTTTTTTCATTTTTTCTACCTACACGCACGTGTGGCAAGGAGTCTGAACTCAGAAATGCTCTGCACGCTGTGTCTAGCGCTTTCTCTGCAGAGAGCCTTTGCTCACAATAGAACCCGCTAATATAATGAAAATACATGCATAAATAAACGACGGGGAATCTCAGAAAATAACGACAGTTCAACCTAAATATTATTCTGTTGAACTGTCACTTTTCAACAAAGATTCCATTGGAATATTCAAATGAGCTCCAATTCGATACACATACGTATTCAAAAATAAATTCGACAAATTAACACCAATTTTAGCCCATCAATCATGAGGTAGCTGAAGCCCTACTTGAAAATCGAGAACGGACTACTACTAAGGGCAATTAAGATGCACCCTAAACCCTAATTGAAAATTGAACTTTTATACTGTGGGAGTTTGAAGGGTAATAAAATCCTGAGCTGTCGACCTGGATCCTTCTGCATCTTCTCTATATTTACCACCTAATTTGCATTTAAAACAATAATTTCAAACCTAATGACTCTGCGTACTCATTCTCTTGTCCTCATATCGTATTACGAGAGGTGCATGTAATGCCACATGGCCAATGGCCAATCTTCCACCTCCACCGCATGGCTGAATAATTCGAATTCCGAATTACTACGACGAGAAATGTCATTAAATTGATGGAATATTTAAAATTTCAAATGTTCAAATTCAAACGAGCACTCAACAAAGAGATCTTCCGCCTCTCTTGACATTCATAACTCGTCAAACGGAAATAGGAGAACGGAATATTGTCCTTTGGCTGAATGGTCAGGTGCAGCGAGAGGAGCCAAAAAAAGCCAAGGCAGGATATGTACTACTATAAACAATACAATGAAAACCTATCAAACAACTGTAGATTCTGCACCGTCGTCTGTACTCCGTGCCGACGAATTCTTTCTACGTATTAAGTAGGAATTGTTCCGCATATCATTTTTCGACACGGCTCAAACTTCGGAGTTTCAAACCTGTGTATGCACTCAACGTGCGGGAAATAAATGTCAATAGAGATATTGACGACCCCAAACAATGTAACTGCATTTCTTGTCTACCAAACTTCCACCGTTCTTCAGTGTGAATATTGGATGAAAAAAAGTGGAGGGGGAGTCCATTAAAAACGCCTAAGTATTGTATTTCTTGTGGTGTCAACAAGGAACTATAAAAAAGAAGCCGTGAATAATTTCACTAAATTACACCTAAGAAGACGGTATGGATGACTTGAGGCAGAAGTGAAAGAAACAAAGAGTTTTAATCTGAGATGAGAGTCCGCTCTCTGTACTGTATGTCAAAAAACAGGGTTGAAAAAATATTTCAAAACAAATAATGGTCGAAGACATCGGATCGGATCTTTGTATCAAAATAATGATAAAATTCAATTTATCAACAACAAAATTGTCAAAAGCATCGATGCTTCCAAACGTGTCAAGGATAAAAATGGATTTTTTTTTCAATAAATAATGTCAAAAGTATCGAAATTGAATTTTACAACAGATGCTGTCAATATTATCGATAATTCTAAACGAGTCATCAATAAAAATTGAGATTTTCAATAAATACTGTCAAAAGTATCGATCCTTCCGTCAACGATAACAATTGAATTTTAAAACAAATACTTTCAAATATCGACTCTTCCAAACAACTCAAATCTTAAAATCGAAATTTTCAGAAAATACTGTAGAAAATCGATTCTTTCGATCAAATCAATTCGGATTTTACAGTAAACATAAAAAATATCGATTATCTCAATAAAATTAAATTTTCCAATAAACACTGTCAAAAATATCGGTTCTTTGTAACGAGTCAACGACAAAAATTGAATTTTGCAACAAAAATTGTTAGAAACATCCGGCTTTTTCTATCGACCCTATGATAGAAACTGCATTTTGCATGTTTCTTTCTGATAAAAATTGAACTATACAATCGTTATTACCAAAAATTTCGATTTTTTAAACGAAGTCAATGATAAATAGTATATAACTTCTCAAAATCTATACTATCACAAAATCCTGTTACAAAAACACTAAAAATTTCTTAAAAGACTTGTTTAATGTCTAATCGTAATTCTACAATTTTTACTGATTTGAATGACGAATGAATATTTAATTAGTTGAAGTTAAAAGTTATCCATAACTCAGCTACTGGAGATTCTGTTCTTTCTTCAAAGGCTCGAGGACATTCGGGCGATGGACCTTTGGTCGACAGGTCACTGGGTCATTTGAAAGAAGACAGATGGTCGAGACGCATTCTTTGGCATGGAAATAAATGCAAAGCCGCCTTAATCATAGCCAATCAGAAAAGATAATATCAACATCAACACTCAACCCTGACCTCTCCAAAATAAGTCTGGTAAATGCAACATGCAACTTGCAACAGAGAAAAACAGTATTTACAACAAAATACGCTATATTTTAAAATTCGAAACGTTGCTGCTGCAATGAATGAATGACAAAAATAATAATTCCCTTCTCATCCCTTTAGATATTAGATCCATAATTATAATCCGAGTAACGTCTTAAGTCAAGTAGTGTTCTGCAGTACTTAGTATGAGATAATTGTTTGAATCCGTACGAAGTGCATGGAGTAGATTATCTGTCACTCATGCAACTCAGGAGTCGTCATACCTTAGGTTACGACTAGCGGTTAGAAGCTAAATCTTCTTGAACAGTTGAACAGTATTACTGTCATGGAGCTCTTCACAAGCCGCTCCGTTTTACGTGATTACTCTCTTCTGTTCCACCCAGAACCACAAACTACCATTTGGTCTTCTATGGACTTTTGGTCAGTTATATAGTTGAGTAAGCTGGAATTAACACACTAAAAGGGAGAGAGAGACCAAGGACAATTAAGTCAAACTGCAGTTTGTTTTCAGGATTAGTTCCTACTACTACGGTTCTACTCCTAATTGAGGAATTGGTAAACCTACGCGGTCAAGGTAGGGTTACATCTATACAGTTAATATTAAACATCAAACATCACATTCAATCAAAACGGACAGTTTTTTTTCTTCACTCTTCTTCTTTTATGGTTAAATTGTGTGTATTAGCAGTGGAAAGCGTCTTTTTTGTCGGTTTACGATCAATTGCAATGAACATCATGTAAGGTACAGTGGGACTAGGAGACGGTTGTTAAATGTCGGTTGAAATCAAAATGAGTGAAGTTCTACATTTGTACTAAAATACACAGCACGTACGAACAATAAAATAAAATAGTCAAATCACATTGATTGAAATAATAGTATCGTATTTGGAGCACATACTTGAATATTGAAGACACAATATACTGTGTTTGAGCAAATCCAAAAAATACAACAATTAATTTAATTCAATTCACTAATTTGTCATCTCAATCAAACTAAATACTGAAATGCATTTTCAATTTTAGATGAAAACCGCATCAAATTTTTAAGCATTTTAGCCAAACATCGCATCAGCTTAGCAGTGAGCACATAACCTTTCATTTTCTTTAACCAACATTTACATACAACATTTACAACAGTAATTCAAAATACGTACAAAGTAACATGTAGATATTCTAAAATTAATCAAATTACATTTAGCCAATGCAACGGTTCATCTCAAATCTCAACCTCAACCCAACATTTGTTTACCACTACGTTTTTTTTTAATGAATAAATATTAATATATTGATTCAGCTTGTTGATTGTTACATTTTACAGAATTGTCATTAGTCATCTTCGCCCACCTGGGTATTAACGTAAGTATTATGTACAATCAAATTCGTTTTAATTTTTTTAATTTAACGGCATCATTAAAAATCACATTTTGTTCCCACATTTTCACTAATCAAAATTTGCAAAGCCCAATTTCTTTTTACCAAAATCTCATTCCTCAGAAACCAAACCTTTGCGTTAGAGCAAAAGGCTATAGCAAGTTCTTGGTTCATTCACTTTAATAATCCAATTGGGTTTCGAACACGATTTTAAAATTAGTGTCCAACAAGTAACCACTTTATTACTACAATACCACACCATGTCCAAGTTCCGTGGAAGATTTACCAAGGCCTATATCTAATCTGTTTGGAAAACCATTTAAGAAGAGTCATTATAATGGTCCTTTACTTTCCCTCTCCTTCTCAGTTGAGAATACATGACATGCCACTACTGTCTCGTCGTATAACCAAGTCAGGTCTCAAAGGAACCGGATATTTGTTGTGGTCAAGAAAACGACGCGAGGAGTTATAGTCTCGTCACTAATCCTCAAGCCAAAAAATGACATATTTCACCACCTTAAAAGAGATGAGGATGGACGGGTTGAAGGAGAAAACGTGATGCAGCTGAAGAGATTAGAGGTTTTTTGAAAGGGAAAAAAATATCCGGAAGTTGAGAGATGAGATAATTGTTTGTGTATCTCATTTATTAAATTATAAACTGAAGAGACTAGGATGAGCCTGACTCGAGTTTTGAAGTACCTCCTATAAAGCATCCCCAGACACAGACTCAGTTTAAAGAGTTTGATCTTAATGTTCATTTGTTTCTGGAGTAATTGATTCTCAGGTAAGACACACGAGTTGGTTGGAAAGTAATTGGAGTTTTCAAAGTACCAGAGTCATAATGTTAATGTTATGAATGAACTCATCTTTCTTCCGTTGAGTTTGAGGATCCATCTGAAGGAGGATTTTTGGGAGTGACTGACTCTTTATCTTGTTAGTTTGAAATCTTAATGAGTTTTTACCTTACATAACATTTTTATTTTATACTTTCGTTTTTCATCTTTTCTTCTCGCAGGCTCGGAATTTGTAAAATCTGTATCCCGAGATTTTAGACATAGTCGTATGCTTCTTCTGATACAATATTTCGTTGTCGTGGCTTGTGTGTATGTTTAGAATTTTTATTTGAAAAATATATTAAAATTAACGCCAATTAAATTTAATATCTAAATAAATTAATCAAACTTTCTTTTTTAGAAGTTGGGTCTTCGTTAATCTTTTACTGTTTTCATAATTTGGAATTCCCTCTGTGTTGCTATTTTTGAAATATTTAAATAACTTGGTTCGTAGAAAGTTAAATCAAAAACGCATTGGCATTTCCCTGTGATTTCAAGAGCAAAACCTCGTTGCGTAAGAATCGAACGTCCAACTCTCAATTTGTCATTGTATTTTTACAAATTCTGCAACTTAAAACAGTGCAAAGTGCAATTTGGTCCCAACATATAAAAAATATACCCCCGAAAATGAGCCTAGAACCGGTCCTGGCCTTTAGCCCCTTCTCCGAGGTTGTAAACCTCATGAGCACACTTCAGATCTTCACTAATAAAATTCGAATCCAGTGCCTGCCTTCCTGAGCTCTAAATCATGAAATATTCCAACTCAACTGCAAAAAGGTTATTTAAAAAGTAATATCAGTCGATCTGATCATTTATCATCATCAAAATATGGTATAAACATCCCATGTGCCTATCAAGTACTCCCAAACTTTCAACAATAATTTAGGGAATCTTGGAATATTATGACACGTAAGTGGTTCTGTAGATCTGTTCCACAAGGAAGATAAGCACTTGGACAACGCCTTTACTCATGATCCACATCTCCCAACTCAGATTCAAGATTCAACACTCAACCATTTGCTTCCTCTCCTCTTAAGTCCAGTCCAAGTTCCGGCCACTCAAGTCTTAATTGAATAATTTTCTGCCTACATGCAATAGTGCATGGAATATTAACATTACGAGGACTCATGCAATTTTACCATCATTATACATACCAGTTTTTGCAAATGAAATAACCTCACTCAACTATTTTATATTTATCTTATTTGAACAGCTAGGTGTCTTGTAGTACTGTCTTCCCGGTCTATGGTTCATCATTAATCTTGAGTGTCGTGCCATACATTGACCCCATGGGTCATCTTAATAGTTGTACACCTGTGTCCAAAACTCCAGGGTTCACATTTCGCGTGTCAGCTAAATTGGCAATAAAAAAACTGAGTTCATAACGAGCTGGTCAGTTATTAATCCCAAAAATTTCCCTGTGAAAATACTCTACACAAAACGAACATTACAAATCAGAATTTCACACAAAAATTGAAATATGAACTAGAGTAACACCCCGACCCGCCCATCGCTTCACGCTGAATTACCAAAACTTATTCCCCTTAAACTTAAATCTCGGATTTTTTACGACAAAACTAGGAATTCTCCCACGGACAATTAGTTCAAATAGGCTCAAACCCAATTTACTTCAGCCCATATATTGCCAAACGTAATAAATCTCAGCCAGCCAGCTCTGAATTTGGATTCTGAGTGGAAAAGATGTAGAACCTAACCCAAATCCAATTCTATGAAATTTAGTTCAGCGGAAAGGAAAGCAATAACTTTCTGTAAAAGTCTGGGTTCCTTGGTCGTTCTCGTCGCTCATTTTTTTGAATTTGAAAAGGACTCACTCCTTCTTCACTGTCCTTCTTACTCGCTCAACTTGAAAACCAAACCAAGAAGAGCTGGGTGCTGCTGGGCTGGCAGATGAAGGATCATAAAAATTTTGGTAGAAGATGTACAAGAAGAAAAAAGGTCCCATTGTCTCAAAATACACAAACATGTGTCTGTGTGTCGGGGTTTACTAATAAAGGGGGAAATTAACCCAAACCACGATGCAGTAATCACATTGTATAATTTAATTTCATTCACACAACATGCTAATCTACTTTTCCGCACAATAGCCTGTTACACTTAACTCTTTAATATACAGATAGGTCCGCATCTGCTTCTGCACCCTTGTTTTGCAAGTACAATGGGTTACCATCATGGAATTCGAGTTTCAAGTTTCGAAGAAAAACAAAAACTACTGCAATTTTCCTCACCTTCTGTTTTACCTACCAGAATTCTAGGGTAATGGTAATGGGTAACTAGAACCTATAGCTAAATCTGGTCACGGCAGCTCATAGGCTTACACTCGTTTCGAATTAAATACAATTAACACATATTGCATAGTCTCCTTTCCATCTGTGCAATTTTGGTATTTTTAATGAAAGTTAAATTTAAAATAGCTCATAAAGCTAAAGATTTAATTGGAAATTAAGATTTGGTGTATTTGCATGTTATACTATTTACTTCTTGGACTATTATTATTGGAATTTTAATTCATCGTCGATTTTTTAATTGTTCGCAGTTCGCACACATTTTATAACCCTGCAGCATCGTATCACGAACCAAAATTCCAGTATTGACCCTTAACCTTGAAGTTCATAGATTTATATTTGAATTGAACTGTAACTATTTGAATATTAGTCGCATCGAGTATCAGGTCAGGTCAGACGTGTGTCTGAGCTAATATGGAAAATTGGCTAGTTTGCATACTAACAGGCTAATATGGAAATTCAACTTGAAAGAACGTTAAATTACGTATGTTAACATTTATATCAAATATAGAAATTTAAAGTTTCTTTCTCAGAATTTGACACTCTTTCTAATGGTGCCTTATAAAATAAGTTCAGTTACACTGAAACATAATTAACCTAGGATATGAGGAACGAATTAGATGCGTGTGGAACCTTCTATCCAGATTAATTGTGTTTCAGTGTAACGGATTTCATTTTAAAGGACGATATTGGAAAGAGCGTCAAATTCTTAGTAAGAAGCGGTTAATTTAAATATTTGATATCAAAGCCAACATGCGTAACTTAACGTTCTTTGAAGTTAATGGCCATAGATTAGCCGGTTAATATGCAAACTAGCCAATTTTGCATCCTACCAACTCTTGGATATCTAAGAGCGGTTATTTACGTTGCGAATCTGAAAAAATTAAATATTATTTTTCAAATGGCGGTGAAGAAATTTGAATTTAACTCTCGTATTTTGCTCAAAAAATAGCCTAAAAATTATTGAAACATCTCGTAGAACACTGTATTCACTGTATTCCGCATGCGCCTCATAAAATCGAATTTCCACCTGAATGCTTGGAAATAATGACTCTGCAGTGCTGAAAATTTGAGAATTCAGGCTGAGCTCTAAAAAAAATACAAATCTGCAATTTGAAAATTTCAAGTTCCTCAAGCCGGTATCCAAAGAAGCCTGTATTCAAATGAGATTCCCCAAACAGTTCGATATGATGAAGGGTCTTGTGTGTTAATTATTTCCCACCTGAAAGAGAGCAAGCTGAAGCAGAGTCTTGTCATAGCCTTCCAACCTCGTCCCAAATAAGGTGGTAAACGGTTTGAACGAAAACAATAATTAATCTCTCAACTGAATCCTTCCTCTTCTTGACTCAAATTCTCTGAATTTGACGGGTTGAGCCCCAAAAACTCAAGGAATTACTTAATATATGCATGTGCCTCCATTCTACACGCCGGATTAAGATTAAGCATTTCCATCATTTAAACTTCCAAAATCCTTAACCATGAAAGCCTGCTGCTGCTGCTGCTGCTGCTCACTTGTTCTGTTCCAATGTCAAGGGAAGATGTTTTTCCCTAAACTTAACAGTTATCTCAGCTCACGTCCACTATTCAACGAAAACTAAGATTCCTGTGTGGACGCTTCAATAAAAGTTCTCATGACACATTTAGAGAAAAGGCCAGGCGAGGCCTTTTTTGGGTGAAGCTTCTTCTTCCATCTTAACTAATACAAATCCGTTGGCCGTATCTAAAAATGACTCTCCCAAATTCCCAAAAAATTTACACCAAAGTCAGAGAGATGAATGAGCAGCCAATCTGTGTCATCCTTGTTTGATAGAGGAGAACGTCTTTGGTCCTGCTCCCCATAATGGAATAATGATGATGACCAGTCTATGTATAATCATCAAACAATAATACCGGCTACACTATATCCCTTTTGTAGTTCCTTTAGTTCCGTAAAAAAAAGTGATGAAAATAACAATAAAATAAAAACGAAAGAAACAGGAGAATCCGGAATTGGAGCATTGGAACAGATCTGAGATGCAATTTTCACTTTGATTTATTACCTTTGAACAATGTCCTTTGCTGACGCATGACTCGTCCCTGTGCTAATGTCATACCTCTTCAAATTCAAATGTTTATAGGTCACCAAACTTTGGAATCCGCCTAATGTCTCCGTCTCCTCAACAATTGAGCGTTTATTTATGAACCCAACCATTTAGTCAATAATCTATGCTAATGATCACTTCAAAGATTTAGAACTAGGTTTCATCTTTCATCCAACATTTAATCATATTTTAATGATTCCCATTCTCATTCCATCTTTCAATTTCAAAGTGAGGCCGACATCAAATCTGATTTTGAATTTAAAATTCATCAGATCAAACCTGTTACTGAACCAGAACCTTTACATTGTTTAACCCGAAATCCGACTAAATCCGTAGAAGGCTTCAAGACCCCTTTCATACATTTCCAGTTTATCTTTATTGACTGGAAATTTTAATAGCATCTCATAAAATATTAAACTCAACTCCTTATCAAAACAATGAGAAGTGGTCAAGTCCAGGCTTGAGTAAACACTATTAAAATTCAAATCTTCACATGTATCAAGAGGTAAAACGATAGTAAAATCAGGGTTGGGAATCTGTGCCAGAACCCTTTAAATCACAATAAATGTACTAATTATTGAACTTATTCAACTTCTATACAATTTTAGGTAATCCTGAAAAGTTTCAAATCTCTGCGACCTTTTTTAGCCAGAGACAAAAATTCAAACAGCCCTCGTCTATATAATTCAAATCATCTGTTCTCAATTTTCTATTTTTAAAAATAATTATTCCAGTATTTCTTAATTTGAATGATTAGTGATTCTAATCCATGGTTGTAACACAAAATTATGTTTTACATATGATTTGATTATTTATTTATTTACATACTAGCCGAATAATTTCTTTCGAATATTTATGTCAAAGTAGTTGATCTTTTTCTTTCTTCAGCTTTGATGAAGATACTTCTCTAATTTTAGGTGCCAGGATTTTGGTGATCTAATTTTGACAGCTGAATTTCTTACTCGATATCATTAATCTTTAATCAAATTTTCAAACCGGCTATTTATTTTGAATCTTTACATTTTTTAAATTTTGCCATAGTTGAAGCTGCATCAAATGTGGTACACAAACGCAAATCATGCCAACCCTGGAAAAATTCTACCCCCCATAAACCAAAACCGTCTCAAAATGCCCCAACTCCTCGTATCAAATCTAATGGAACGGCTGGGTGATCCATGATAAATGATAAGCTTACCGCCGTCGCCAGGTAATTAGGCATACCTTCATAAAACTGATCCCAAGTTGATTCGATCAGAAAAATTTCCATTTTTACAATATGTCATTATCATTAAAGTGAAAAGGAGTGAAACCCGAACCAAGTGCAGGGAGATATATAAAAAACGGCTAAAAAAAAACGTCAAAACCCCGATCCCGTGTATGTTACAGATAGGAGATGAGGGTAGGTGCATCATCTACATCTACTATGGGTTAGAGGGCAACGGCCTGCCTGTCCACCAAGGCATGCCAAGAAGGCAAGGAGCAGGAAAGATGGTCCCAATGCCGTTTAGCCGTACTTACCTTTCCTCACCAAGCTGAAACTTTCAAGCCAAAGCCAAGGTAAGCGGCAAGGCTGCCTCTGTGCAATTTCTGAGGGGGGTTACAAAAAATTCAAGAGCCCTAGCACCTGAACAGATCCCATCAGAACTCGGATAAAGCATTTGACCAAATGGGAAATGATATGGAAGGAAAGCAGTAGGGAAATTCCTACAGTAACTTACCCCCTTCCTTCCTTCGTACGTAAGATTGCAAAACTTAACTGTTCACACTCCGTTCGTCTTAAAACTTCTTGCATTGGCATATCTCCCAATCATTTCCTTAAAACTGCCCCAACCTCCACTTTTCTCTCTCAGTCACTCATCGACGTCAGTACACTCAGCTTTTGGGCTCAAGTCGGACAGACCACGTGGTCACTCAGTGTCACTCCGAGTCCTTTAAACCCGTACCTGAACTTAAAACCTGCTTTTTTACTCACTTCGACCACATTCCTTGTCAAAAACCTGACCAGTGGTGCCTGTGATATACGTCTCAAAAAAAGTATTCCCGGTGCTAGTAAACTAATCAAGAAGGCCGGCTGGATTTTCCGGATTCAAAAAACAATTCTTTGTGATAATATCGGTTAAGTTTAACCAATCCATTAACATTCTTTAAAAAATCTCCAATAAAAAAAAAGCTGAAAAATCTGACGTGAGTGACGGACAATAAAAATAATTCGAGCTCATCCAAATTATCTCCAATTACGAAAATGAGGAGCAACAGGTAAGGGAAACTGGCGAATTTCTTTCCCTCTCCATTTTTCCAACTTATTTACCCTTCATGTATTTTTACGTACCTCCACTCATGATCATTAGGATGCCGATTCCATGTGTCTTACTTACTTTTGGGTTTGAGCTTCTCTGCTGTTTTTTTGGTTTCGGTTCGTTAAATAAATGCACGCAAATCATTACAGTCGAGATCAGACAAGGAGGCTCAGGCTACCTAATTGCATTGGAGAAAAAGTAAATAATGCCGAAATAAACTCGGCTGGAATGTCATTGAGCATTTGAGAAGCGATGTTTTTTTTTTGCAAGAGTACAATTAGGGATTTCGTAGCCTTTATCTCCGCCTGACAGAGCACAACGTAGTAGTATTCAACAGAAATTCGCTACAGTTTGGGCTTTAGCCTTCCCAGGGAGCCTTGGGTTTAAAGATTCAGTTCAGACCTGGCCCAGGTGTCTAGGATACAAATATATTGCTAATAAAGATCGGCTATAGTAGTTAGCTCATGCTGAGAACCAAGGAAGCCTTTGCCTCCTTCAATGACATAATATTATGAGATACGGCTCAAGCCCTGTCAAAACATACGTGATAAAGACCTCTCAGGTAAACAATTCCTTCTTCTTTTGCCGACGTCTCTGTTTATAAGTCAAATCTGATCAGAGAATTGGAATTGAAGTGGATTTGGTTCTTATCAGGTTCACAAGCATCATTTCCTTCACCCTGCCGCTCCTGGGCTCAAACATCACATTAATGTGCGTAATGCTAGACAGGAGACTAGGTAGGCTGGACCGAGGGCAGAATGAAGAGAGTGAGTGCAGAACCGCAGAAAGTCAGATCTACAATTATGACAATAGCCATAATTTAATGTAATGCAATATATGAGCAACACTCGTACCAGTCCAATATAATCAGGAAAACTCAAACTTTTTTTCATCTTCATCAGGCAATTATTAGAGAGGAAGAACCCTGCGATGAATTCCGCATGGCTACGTACATTGCGTACCTGTTTTTAGAGCTAATGTCGTAGATTTGCACCCTAGATGCCTTTCTCCGTAGTTAAAGTCGCATTTAAATTACCTCGTCACATTACCTAAATCAGAATCTATATGAAACGCTTCCTCCAAAATAAAATAAAACAATTTGCAATTTGCTTGGATTTTTCGCAAAATTGCGAAATTCGAACTCCAGTTAGCAAATCCAATCAATAGGCTACGACATTCATAAGTTCCTCCAATTTCCAAGATCTCACTTCACCCGAAGAAGATACACTTGTTTCATCTTTTATAGGAGTCATTTCAGGCTCGGGACAGATTATAGTGCGAGATATTATATTGCTTATTAGTTTATTGCACAGGATTTGAAGTTATAAGCATAAGCTTTGAGGTTTTTGCTCTTGCCTCCCTTGTATCCCTTGAAACGTTTGTTGTCTTTTCTTCCATAAACTTATTATCAGTTTCCGACTCATTGGCGGCAAAAAAGCCACTTTTACCTTCTGCTGAGTTCATCCCACCAGGTAGTTACAATTTATAGCGTTCAACAGGGTTGTTCGTTCAGTGTGATTTCATAGAATTACACTTGCGTAATCAACCTGATGTTTTATTTAGACAAAATATCAATAGTTCTTTACACATTCAAATGGCATTAATTAAATGAAGTCTAAGACAAATTGAATTAAATGAAACCCACATGAAATCACATGAAATCACATATAACCGCATAAAAACGTGTAAAATCACATAAACCCATATAAAACCACGCAAAATCGCGTAAACCCACATACAATCACATAAAACCACACAAGATCGCGTTAGCTAGGCGTCTACATGGTTGGGATAGTTCTCGGTACGAAAAGTGATTTAATTAGAATTAATTGGCAACGCACAACACCGATGGTGTAATTACCTACTTAGTAGGGTACCGGAAGTGTTTAAAAAATCACATTGAATTCCGCTGTGGCGTGATTTCTTTCAAAATATTTGTGACGACCCTCCTCATACAAAATCATATTAAATCACGCTAAGTCTCCAAGAATAAAGTGCAGAAATCACACTAAAAATCTCAATGGCTAAATTCAGCTTCGTGGCCAAATCGCAAAAATTTAAACATAAAAATTGCAAAATAGAAGTTGCCCTAATTCAGCACGGAGTTTAGCCTAAATATTTACTACTAAATTGCGGAACTCAAAGCACAGAAATCGCATATGATCACCCCACACACCATATGACAGGATTAATTTATTTAAACCGGATTTTCAACAACCCTGCAATCCAGTAACCAAAACCAGGGCTCCCAACCCAAAAGCCTTCACATTACACTTGCCATCCCTTTCTTTATTGCCATTTGACGGGCCGGGAAGTTGTGTAATGAGTAGGTAGGAGTAGTACTAATCCTCTAGGTTCATTATTATCTAATTATTTACTATTGACGTGTAGATTCCACTCTATTAGACCCATTCCACTTGAGCTTCAACACTTGAGCCCAGGAGAGGAGTGGGCAGAGTGAATGGGGGTTGAGAATTAAAAAGATTTTGAGTACTGTACTTGACTACACGAGCAGCAGCGACTCTTGCGTGATAATGATGACAAAATACGATAATTCAATTCCATGCTTCATTTTCACTTCCCGACTTCTTCGTCTGCCTGATTAGAATCAGTAGAAGACATACGATTTAAAGTACAAGACAAGAATGCTCAGACCAAAGACCAACTGTACAAACAGGATGAGGAAATAAACGCATCTTGCACGCATAAACCTTCTTCAACCCTCACTTTTTTGATTTACCTGTGCGAATTTTAATTTGTAAAGTTTCAAGTTTCATGCATTCCAGTCTCGTAGTCCAGTCCAGACCACTTATCGTTAGTACAAAGTGATATTTTTAATTAATTTTAATTCTATTCATTTCATCCATTTCGACCAGAAGTTCATTAGGCATGGAGCCACGATTCTGAGCCTGGGTCGTACGCCCTGCTGCGACATGATCCAACATAAGCATGATGAAGTGTCTTCCTACCGTTGTTGACACTCCACGCTACGTTTCGCAATTTCAAGTAGGAATTAACGGCAATAAACTTCTGATGAGCTAACTTTAAGTCAAGGATTCAAAATTCAAGATCCTCTCCTCTGGTTAAAGTTAAGAATTCCAAATTCCATTCCAATCCTTTGGCTAAGCCAAGTTCGACGCTATCTTGGAAATATTTTATCGTTAGTCAAAGCCAAGCCAAGCCAAGCCAGGTATGAAACGCCACAACCTGTTTCTCAGTATCCTTCCTCAACAATAATGTGAACAGCTCCGGCTGAGCAACCATAAAGTCATGTAGAATGAAGCCGGATTTTTATTCTTTTCCAAAGCTTAATGATCCTCAGATACTTATTCATTAGTCCAACTTGTGTTCAAGGAATCTCTTCCTCCAAAAGGTCAAGCTCAAACAAACAAGTCAGAAAATACCGAAGAAGACGAGTGATTCCTAATGATGAGTATTTAAATAATTAGGGACTTGGACAAGGTAGACTGGTAAAAGTGCTAGGAACTAATTAATACAAACGAGTTTATAATACAAGAATCCGTAAGTGCGTCCGGATTTCTGAACATGCTTTCACATAAAAATAGCAATCAATCTGTCAAGATTACTTACAGATTATGCAAATTAGGAACCGACGACCATTTAAAAGGCCAAAGTATTTAAATTTTAAATTCTGCAAACATTTTGTACCACCTTATGGTTATCACTCAAGGTGTGTGCCACAATGGCATCCGTATCTCTACAAAAAAAGGAATTGAATGGCAAGGCACGATATTGAAAGTCAATCTCATTGTCGGCTTTTTTTTGTAGCATCTAATTCGAGCATCACCGCCGCCTGTAGCTTTCAAACTCAGAAAGTGAAGTGAGGTTAGATTAAGAGATTGAATTCAGGTGAAGAAATGAGCTTTTCGGTTCGGATGAACGAGCAGTTACAGGTGCGTAGGCATAGATACGATTTGAGAATTTAGTTTTTGAGTTCCTTCCTGATCCTTAGTCAAAATTTTAAATGGTCCCAAAAAAATGGAGAGACGTGCATGTCAGAACTCATCATTTTACGGATGTGACATTTGTTGACAAACTCTTCTCAACCCGTACCTGTACCCATGCAACTTTTTAACCACAAGACTCTGAAAGTCATTATTGCAATTCCAATGAAACGCAACATCTTCTTCCTTTCAAAATCAACAAGGCAAGTAATGGACCCTCAAGTTCAAGCCTGGTTAGAAACTATTTTTTAGACCATTTTTTTGTACTCCATTTTCTAGGCGTAGCATAACAATGAAATCAAGGAAAGTTATGCAAAAAAGTCTAATTTGTTTAAAGGCAATGATCTGATTCTCATTTTCCATGTAGAATGTAGATACAGAGATTTTTACATCTTCCCATTCCTCTCCGTGCATAATTAAGCTCGCATGCATGCTTTTTTCCCCTTCCTCAACATTTTTAAGACCCATATCTCCTGTTCCTGTTCGGGAATTGGATATACGTTGTTAAACACTTAAAACTCATCTCCTCAAATTTTAGGACTCGGCATAAATCACAAGGGCTAGAAGGTACAAATTATATATGGAGTCAAAGTTCGCCCACACATTATATTTAAAAATTTCATGAGGCTTGAGCCTGAGATCTCCCAAAAAATCTGCATTATTCATAAAATCTACCTGTTCTTCAGTATAAAAAAAAGTATAACTTTTTACAGATCAAACAATAAATTTTCTTATTCATGCTGAATGAATTCATTATCATAAATTAAGTCCAGAATTCATAATAAACCCGCTTCTCAGACACATAACTGTCACCGGCTCTTGGCAAATTACGAATTTACAATTTAAATCGAAAGGGTCACCGCCACCAATTTTTTTTACATAAGACCTCATGTTCAATGGAATGAAATAAGGTTAAGAAACGTAACAACTTATGTGAGCCTGACCATTGAGTTGGGTTCACCACAAGTTTTGACAGTGTTCTAACAAGCTCAGAGCTTAGCGTCACCAAGATGCCTCCATTTTTGGACCTAGAATCTTCCGACTTTGCCACAAATGGAACACTAATCTGTTTCACTCATAAAATATAGGACGTGACCATTGTCATCATCAGAGACAGGTGTTCGAGATTTAAAAAACTTCATCTCCTTTTGTTTTCTAATCCATTTGTAACTGTACGTTGCGTTGGTCTGGTCAAGCTGAATGCTTAAGAGACTGCGACGTGAGAGAAGCCGCCTGAGCACATTACCCAAATTCCATTCAAAATCCATTATAAGGTCAGATGTGCATGAAAATGGCTCAGTTTACTATGAGCACGACATCTGATCATCATCATCATCATAAAGCACAATAGGTTGAGTTCAATTTTTGACCAAAATTCGAGATGAAAAAAAATACAGTAATATACTTTGGTTTGGTCAGTGAGGCAAGGCCAAGACGAGCACACGAGATTCGATGAGGCGAGAAAAAAATTGACCCAAGAATAAACGAAATTCCTCTGTTATCTTCTAATGCTCGAGTCACGTCCAGCGGTTAGCGTTAAAACACATGTATTCTAATTTAGAGTTTATCACGAGTAATTGCTCATTCAAATTTTTTTTTGGCGAATGAAACAATAAGCAAAAATTGGAAATGCGGTTGAGCCTAAAGCCATAATGTGCGAGATGCGAGACAAGTCGCCGCCTGTCTGTCTGTCTGTCTGTCTGTCCTGTCTCCACGAATATTGTACATTCACTTTATTACCGTCTTGTTGACCCTTGCGCTTGACTCCCGGAAGTCTGGGTTACCCACCACATTTAGACAATATTTCACACCTCACAATTTTTTTTCTTAGTAGCTTGATTCTTGTGTCCCATTCTATTTGTTCATCTCACGATTTGTTGGGTCTGGGGGTCCGAGTCGTGGAACCCAATACAATTACTATTGAGAAGTTTTTCGATACACTTTGATATGTCCTTATAAGGTTCCAATCGTTCAATAATTGGCAGGTATCTACTTCATCTTTCCCAGCAATCTCCGTTTAGACGAACCATAAATAAATATAATGAGTAGGAACGAGAAGTTCTCATCCGGTTGGTCATAGGAGTACATTGTGCTACATCAGCTCATTTCCGAGATGTGTCATTGTCATTCCATTGCGTGTGAACTTCTTTTGGTAATTTAAATGTTTCATATCATTAGGATCTGAAAACGTCTTCCTTCCTCCGAGGCAAAGAGTACCAAACTGTAAATTGAATGTCAAATGTCGTATAATGTGAGATGTCACGATCCCACACGGAGTATCAGTACTTACTAATGTGACATCCCAATCAGGAACACGTACGCACTTCCTTCAAAAACCCGCCTCGAGATATTAAATACCGGTATCATTAGATATTAATCGATAGAGTTAAGCTGTCAGTACTTGGTTTTAAGCCACGACTTGGCGTAATTTATTTCATTCCTTATCCTGACCTCACGTACGAAAAGTACATTAAGCCTGGTAGATGGATGTTGGGCTAAGGGAAGATCTCAAATCTCAAATTATGTAAATTTAAATGTCATCACCGTATTATTCACACGAGCAGTGGCCCTTCACATTGTTCACGCTATGGGGTGGATTGGCCGCTTCTAGGCGATGCACGCTTCAAGTCGATATCAATTTATGGGATTTACTTCAGCCCGAGACGACGCCCAACAATGCCAAGACTTCAACAATACTATTTTATTCTGATCTTGTACAAATAAGTTACCCTGCCTGACCAAGGTCTGGGCTTTGACTTGCTCATGTCATGAAGACATAAACTTCTTTGATCAGCCCGGGTTGGATATAAAATTTTAGGATGTCGAGGGTCACGTACAAAAGAAAAATTAATATTGCAATTTGAATATTTTTCTCCAAAGCAATAACAATAAGAAGGGCGGTGTTCACATTAATAAAAGACTCGAACCTGATAGGAAGTGCAGAGACTAAAAATCCCCAGTTCAGAGTAGATGTCTGGGTCTGGCTGGCCAGAAAACAACAGAGTACGTAGCCCGTGAAGATTCAACCCCTTCTTTTTCGCAAAATTGCAACATACAATTTATTTCATTGGAAAACGGCTGAACTAGGTATTAACACTGCACGGTTGCAAAATGCTCAACGCATCCTTTTGAGTTTAGGCTTGAGGTTCATTATGGCTTCTGACCATCCTGTTTCACCATTACTTTTAGTGTTTACAATCACAGACAATTTCATGACTGTTATAAATAATAGTACACATTAGAGGGAAACGTATAAAAAAGGAAATTAAAACTTAAAAACAACGGGTTGAGATAGAACAAGCAAGGCTTGAGTCGACAATTAGCCCCGATTTGATACTGGGTTAACGTTAACAGCTTATAAGATTAAGAACCGTCTTCGGCCTCCGGTTCTATTGTTTCTGGCAATTACCTTAGTTTCAAACCAATTAGCCAACATTCCCTGTTTCGAGAGTCGACGTACATTTTAAAACGCAACGAACCCAAAGAATCGATCCAAAACACAACTTCAGCACTTCATGCAATAAATTTGGCCTACGTGTTTAAATTATTATGCATAAAATTGCATAACACCGTACGAATATACAAATCATTGTGGTTAAATTGTCAATGTAACTACGTCGGTGTATAGATCAGTCTCCGTCTATAAATATCACGCACTTGCACAAGTTATTATTCATGAGTTGTCAAAAATTAAATATCACACATTTTGAATAAATCATTATGCATAGAATATCGAAAGTTAAGCATCGCAAATCATTATGTATAAAACATTATGCATAAAATATAGAAATTTGAATATCGTTGTTTTGACAAATTATTTTAAACAAAACTTAGAAAATTGAATATCGTTGATTTGGCAATATATTATGAACAAAACGTCGAAATTAAATATCACCCACTTTCATTATGCATAAAATATTAGTCACAAAACAGCAAAACGCGCTAAAAAATGTTACAAAATATCCCAGCGTGAAATATTTCTGCCACAAATCATTATTTCACAAAATATTTTCCAAAAATCTTGTAGCAACAATGAATTTCAGACAAAATATCGCGCCGATTCTACATTAGAGTATGTTAACCTCATAAATCCGCGTTTTGTCTAAAAAGCGGAATCCCATGTGCGAACCACAAATTGGTCAACATCACAGACCATCCGAGCATTTCTTGAAACCTCGACCAAACTACGCCAAGATCATTAATAGACATTAGAACCAAGGCAACCAACTTAAAAACCCATCATTCATTACAATCATTGACCAAAGAGAGAAACCCGTTCATCACATTTCTCCGAATGATCAGTAAAGGAGAACCAGTGATGAAGAAGCAGTTAGAATCTTCCTACCAAACATCAATCCCTCTACCTTATTTTCAATTTTCCTTTTCCTATATAATCAAAAAAAGAAGCCTTTTTGTATACAGAAGTAGAGAACAAAACGGGGATATTTTTGGTAGTCTAGTAGTCTCCTACTCATACGATATTCGGTCTACAGATCTTCACCGTCACACTTACCCGAAGATGAGACTGAAACCTATTATAATCCTTGGCTTTACAGTAAATCTTCAACATATCGCACTCTCCCATCACACTGATGATACATTTACTTACATAACGTTCCCAATTTTCCTTCCTCTATTGACTCCCAAAAAACCCAAAGTAAACATGGACCTATTCTCAAGTTTGAAGTGAGGAAGTACGGAACTTGAAGAAAAATCTTCTCTTTCATTCATCTATGAAACTTTCACACTTGCACCTCTCAATTACTTGGTGTAATATTACTTATTATTTACTTTCAAGGAGGGTAAAAAAAAATAACATTCTCCATTTCTTTACAAGTTCTGTTTGAGGTGTTCCACGCCCACTCCCAGAAAAGTACTGCACTGCCTCCATAATTTAGAACTCTCTTAAAGCTCCACTGCTTTGATGTTTCGTATGCTGAATGCTTCCCTACTCCCAGCTCCGTATCAATCAAATAGGCATGCATAAATTACAGTGGACCAGCCCTCAGCATTCAGAAGCACGATTAGGCATACAAATGCTCAAGACGTAACTAACTGGGCTGCTTTGTTACTCCTTTTCCTCAACGGGATTCCGGGTTATTGTTCCCAGATTGACAGAATTTGGAATATTAAAGCAAATAGGCTCATATGTAATTCAAAATTTTCAAATACAGATTAATTTCTGTTTACTTAAAAACAAGAAAGATTCATTAGAATTGTATTCAATTCAGACTCTACTTCCTTCTGATTGTCTAGACTATTCAATTCCACCTACACACCACATTACTTACCTAACCAGAATAAATACCAATAGATTCCAAGTAGCTTTTCTTTGGAGTAAACATTGAGGTAAAAAAAAATACGGAGAAGACTTCCGCTTCCGTTAAGATTCACACGTGAAATCAACCATGTCAATTTCTACACTATCTTTTATTCGGGATTTTTTTTTAGACTCTGCCTCCTCGTCTCCTTCATATATGGTTCCGTAGGTACTTATGCGAGGATATTCCCACACCATACCATACCACCAACCAATTTGAAATGAACTGGGTGGAATGGAAAATGGTCCGCAGCTCAGGATTTTTCGGTATATTCCGTCTCAATAGTGAACTACGGCAGATACATTGTACAATATCATCATTCCTGCCAATCTTCAACAAGAAAGGGATTAAAATATAAAAAAAGACTCAATTTTTTCATCCTGTACCCCGTAACGTAAGAGCATTACAGCTTACAGCCCAAACCCCAGTAATTGACTATTAATAGAAAATGAACGGGTTACTTTACACTGTGTACAGGTGTACTGTCAACATGTTACAGTATTTTTGAGATATTCGTTCCAGGATTGCAGTTCAATTTCGATATTTCAGCCTTATTAGCAAAATTTGTTAATAATGCCGATGCCGGTTGCTTTTATTTGTCAAAAATTTATTAACTTCATTGATGTTATTTGTCAGATATAAAATTATAAATAAAATTAAAGAGAGAAATGATACAACCCGAGTGGGATTTAGGTATCACCTGAGACCATAAGTCTCCTTTATGTATCACATCGTCTCTTCCATTTGGAATATAGATATGGTGACCCAGTACGCTCGTGGTGTAATTTTTAAATATTATGCCGAATTATAACAAAAATTTACGATTTTAAATGGGTAATAAAATTGTATCGTGCTATTCCGTTCATTCAAAAATGCACTAAACCCACCAAATTTTTATATAACCCGGCAAAACCGAATTTCACTGCCAACTTCAACATAGACACGTGACAGGTAGGAAGAAATTCCTTCATACTATCATCATCATCACCCTCATTGTCCTATCCTCATCCTATCTCCTGACATGTAATTCAAAGCACCCTTTGAGCGGACAACGCATACCTTTGCCAGCCTCACCTAATCTCATTCATTATTGGTTTGGTCACTTCCATTGTTGAGTTTGGCTTCAGAGCAAGGAAGACGCCAGAGAAGAAGGCTCGATCAATGAGAAATGCAACAAGTACCCGTGTGTCTATCAAAATGCTGTTTGTTTGCACAGAGATGGCTAATTGTAAAAACTGGGCAGGAGTGTCCCTTAGGGTACAAGTTCCCCAAAACAAATAAGATGTTAACAATAATAATTGACTTTTTCTTGCCTGCCTATCTCTTTTAATTTTAATGACAGGCTTAGGCTTGAGTCTTGAGTCAAAAGGAAATTACATGAGACATTTTGCTTAGGCATACGTCAATTTTTTTTGGGAGGCGTCCTATGCCTTGATTTCGCCAATTGGCACTGGCACCAACCCCCTGTAGCCAAATAACTGAATCTGTTATTAACTCTTCTAAAGAAATCCCAAGAGCTAATAAATATTTCCTGAACATTAGGAACAATACTTCCAGTTCATTCATAAGGTGCTGTGTCGGTATTTTGCGTGTGGGTTCTTGTTCTCCGTCAATTTAGACATCGCAAAATTGCGAAAAATTCTAGTTCTTGGCATATTTCTATTTTATTGTTGGGTTTTGGTTGGGTTAGGTTTTGAAGATATTTTGGCGATAAATAGCCTCAAAGTGGCTTTAAAAATGCCGATTTCCAGCTAACATTTTATTGAAGCAGGGGGCGCTGCGTTGCATATCCGCTATTTATTCATATATTGCCACAATTTTAACAAGTACATGTTAGTAGGGCCATGGCGCTTTAATTAGCGCCAATAATCGTGTTTTTCAATGCCACGTTAATTATTAGGCTATTATCTATGTATGTATTTCAACTCGGATGCGTGCTAAGTTCAGCTTGAAGAGTTTGAGTTTGTAAATTCAACGTGTATGACCTTCGACCAGGCGCAATTGACAATTCGACCGGAGGAATTGATCAGGCGGAATTGACCGAGAATCCCTCACTTCCTAGCCCAATATTTATCATACTAGGAACCACATTTCCTTCAAATGAAATTGAAAGGCTAATTTTTACGAAAAAGAACATAGGGCTGGGCTTTGATCTCTGAACTCATCTTCCGCTCATATAAGATTTGTTATACAAGGTTTGTCCTCCCGTGAACCTCACAGACTTTGAGGACCTAGAGCCGTTTGTTTCTTCTGTTGTCTGTCTGGTAAATCTGACACGGCCCGAGTAAAGTACAACCTCCACCGTATCTCCCTTGTCTAAAAACCCTTATTTACTAACCAATTATTCCTGCAGGCACACACCGTCACTCAATTTTTATTTCCCTATACCGACGATACAATGAACCATCATCTCAGGTCTCTTAGCAGTTAACCGGCGGAATTATTTATTTTATTGCCTTGAAATTCTTCTAAAATGAACGGTTACCGGTGGCGTGGGACGGACGGCTCAGGAGCCTAACTAATGGGCTTACAGGGGAAATACTTTGTAACTCATATCACCCAGTACAACGGGAGATAAAACCATAACCCGTAAGTCACCCTCTTGTCAATTTAATAACATATCGACAAGAGTCAGAACCATAACCTAAACAACAATAAAAACCGTCATGTAATTAGATAATTGAGTCGGACAAGGAATTCCTCAGACCTACCCTAAAAACTTGTATTATTATTGTTTGCCAAAATGTCTGCAATTCCGGATTTACACAATTATCCCAATTTCCTTTTGGCAAAAACTCAACTACTAAGCTTCTCAGGAACCTAGGTCATCTCATCCAAATCCTTAAATCCTTGTTAATCCTATTTCAACAATTAGCAGTACTTTGTCAAATCCCAGCTTAAGTTGTAGCCAAGATCTTTAGCTTCCGACTGAGCCGAAAGTATTTACGACACATTGCCCTCAGAGGCTCAGTTGAACCGTTTTCAGATTTTTACAAACATTGAGCCATACCATAGCCAAATACGAAGAAAAGAACCAAGGAAAACTCGTAAGATCATCACGCATTCCTCCTTCCACAGAAATCACATGCTGCATTAAGAACTGCACATCTTACACATAATCCAAGTATTAAATTCCATTAGAATTTCAGGCATTACAACACCACCTGAGTTACAAATTGCAAAAAAAAAAAACTACACCTTTGACTCAATTTCTGCCGACTCACTTTGGGACAAGTACAGTAGACAAAAAGATGGAGGAGCTGTACAGGAACTTGTAATTTTTCTTATAGAAGCATGATATGAGAAAATGGAAGTTTGTAAAGGAAGAGGAATGCTAACTCACTCGAATAAGCGGTACCTTCCCAAATAAACCAAACCAGTAAGGTATCCATTTCAGGAAGATTAAAAAATAGAAAAAAAGAAGTTAGTGTACAGGGGCATTTCCTTACTCCTCGTGAGACTCTGATACATTAAATAATACGAAAAGATAATAAGGTGACAGAAGTTTCTGCAGAGGCAGATCCATGCCTATTTACGTCTCAATGAAATATACTTTGTAGCCCAGGAGCTTGGACCTGGCATATTGTATAATAGAAACTGCTCGAAATGAAAATTATGGACTCGAGTCCATCGACCATCTAAGTACTTCCAAAACTTCAAATAGACAAAAAAAAAATTTAAGTCAGTGCTCACGCTTTAAATTTGATCCGAGGCTGGAAGATTAGACGGACAATTAAATTAGTTTTTCTCCTCCTCCTCCATCTCAGACACAATAGTGAAAGGTACAAGGATAATAAATTAAGTCTTGGCTTTGCCTATTCGCACGGAAAAGGTTAATTATGACATCAAGCTTGGGAATGAGACTTTGGAACCGGCAGCACCCATCAGGTGTAATCAGTAAACCATTATACCACAGGAACGCCCCTTTGCTTAAGAACAGGAACTTATAAATATTTCAATCTCTATAATTGTTTTTTATTTTATTTTACACAGAATGGAACTTTCATACATCACCGTAGGATTGCTATGCCTTGCCGCCTTGGCTACAACACAGAGACCTTCCGCCCTTTCCGGTGGACTTCGACCACTTCTTGGACTCAGTCTACGACAACAACTTTCGGCTGGACAACTTCCTGTACCCAGATTTGACTGTACACCTGAAAATACTGGATTTGAACTGGTGACTGGCGTCGTTTTCTCATCTCCAGCCGATCTTCTGGATTCTCAACCTGGTACTCTGATGTTGGCAGATTGTTTGGAAGCTTGTCGTATGAATTCTAGCTGTCGAGCTGCCAATTATGAAACTGGACTCTGCGTTCTATTCAGTGCGGATTCGGATCATCGTCCAGGTAATTTTTAAGGATTTTGAGCTCGGATTTCGAAAAATATCTTTAATTAGTGGCACGGTTCTTAGAAAAACATTCACGCTTTTCAAAAGGAAAAATCAATCATCTTCAAAAAGAAAAATATAACTTACTGTTTGTAGATCAGGTCCAGATGTCAAAATCTCATATGTCAAATGTCAAACCCGTTCAAATATACATGGTATAGGTTAAATAAAAATAAAAATACTACATATAACTAAGAAACTTTAAAATTCTGAAATACTAGTACTACTTCAATCTCCAATACAGATTTTGCATTTTGCTACAAATTCGGTCATATTAAAACGGGTTGGACATCTGAGATTTTGACATCTTCGATGCTCCCACTACTGTTTATTACAAAAACTCAAAAACCATAAGACATTTATAAACAAAAAATTTACTTCGAGAATTCAAAAAAAAAATTAAAAACAAATATTAACTTTAAAAATTCAACATTTAAAAAAATTAACCTTAAAAAGTCAAAGAGGTTATGTACTTTAGCTGCATGCCAAATGCTAAGGAATATAAAGCTAAAGTACATATCGAACCTCTTTGTGTTTCAGTTAAAAATCAAATAACCTAAAAAAACTTAATAATGTTTTCTTTATAATTCAAATAATGCCTGGAAAATTAAATGACGTTTTAACAATCAACTAGGGAAGAAGCAAAAAATAATGCTTTAATTTGAAACCCAACCAAGCCTGAAAATTTAAAACTCTAATTTAATATCAAGTACAGCAAGGGCAAGAAACTCCAAAATCTAAGTTTATCCTAAAAATTGAATTTAATTAACGTTTTTAGATGAAAATCAAACAACGACTCAACGTCTCAACATTAAATATCATATTTTCATAAATTATGAAATTACGACTCTCGACCCAAATCATTGATGAGCTTCAACATAATTACGAATTCACGAGAATCCGCATTATTACTTTTCTGTCCCCGTACTTCCTTTTGTTTCCAATTTTGAAAATAAAGGAAGCTTGAACAAAAACAACTATGGAACCCATTGTTGAAGAACCCTCATCATGGTAAGAAACGAACACAAGTCGTAGTTCCCAGTAGACAAAGCTTGTTCATGCACTTCTATAGTCTACAGTTGCCCTTCCGCAACCCACAACCTAGATTCCCAAACTTCTTTTGATATAAGAAAATCACATAACCCAAACCGTGTGCACCTTTTACTACCCACGTAGTAGGTTGAGTAATTACTCTCAAACACCGTTCTTGGCTCATCCTTCTAAATGTACGTATTAAGAATTCTGAACCCTATTTCCATGCTCTTTTCTCCTTCCCTTTTCAAAAAGTCACAACTCCGTTTCACATAGGTGAGTGTGAAAAAAAATAGAGGATTACGATCAAATGACGAGACGCTCCAAGGTTAATTTATTGCTTATAGACCTCCGAGTCCCGTTCTCTTGCTTTCCGATCTCAAGCTATAATGTAGTACCATTCATTTCCCGCAATTTTATTATTTATTTTCTTAGTTCTTTTCCAACATTTACATTTATAATCTAATCTGGGGTGCTGTAAAAGTTATTCAACTTCAACTTGTTTGAAAAAAATTGCCTAGACTTCAACCTTAATTAAACAATAGGAGTTCATGAGTTCATTTCTCAAATTGAGTTTTTGAATGGGAGACCAATCTCATTGGTTCGTATATTTGTATATCAGGAAATATCATCAGTAACCAAAAGTCAATGAAAGGGTTTTTCATAGGAAATTCCCATTAGACAAGCTCACAAGCTTACCTCACCTGTCAATTAAGATCAGTGATTGAGTTGCTCAAAAACTCTGGGCTCACCTGGTCCATTGTGTTTAGAACATTGAATGGACAGGGATATTTGGACATGACAAACGTAAAGTAAATAAGAAGACTTCAATCCTGACGTGATGATGATGAATTGGGTGTCATCACCCTCACTTTTTTTGGTCCAGACGAGTTTGTATTTTATTACTGTGGTTCGTCCGTCATATCACCGAATCAGTGCAGCAGCAATTATTGTAGAAAGGGATGTCAATTTCAAAGTTATATTGTATTTCCGATTCTCCTTCTAAATTCAATTTTTTCGAATTTTAAATGTCTTGACACCCGTTCAGTTTATTCAAAAATAGATATTTTATCTTAATTCGAATACGTATTGGATTTACCGTCAATGTTACCGTGTACAGCTCGAATATATTTCGAAAAACCGCAAAATTAAAAACCGCATCCTAAAAAACCGCTACATCATTTGCCGGAACACAAAAAATTGAATGCAATATGATACGTAAATTCCATAACCTTAACCTAAATTATAATTAAAAAATACGAAATTTAACAAATACATTCAGAATCGGCAATTTAAAAAGTAAACACCCATTCCAAATTTCAATGAAATGTTAATAGAAATATTTCGCATATAAAATTTGCAAAATAGTTTACTGTTCAGCTAAGGGGATACAATTTCAGTTTAACCCACAAAAACTCGAAAAAGTAAAAGGCCTGAAACCTGACAAGTCACTTTTGAGGAATTTGACAAAAAAATGACGCATGAAACTGTTTTCACACATGATCCCACATAGTTGATGGTCGGTGTTATGGGGTGGTACTACGGAAATGACAATCCAAATCAATCACAAGATCCCGGTTCCACCACTTCACTGGGAGAACTGACCCAACCCCGTCAAATAAGGATATATGGGTAGACTTACCCTCATTCCTGACCAAAACCAAATGCTAAAATCCACCTGTTTTTTTCGCAAGTCTGTGTCTGGAAAGATTCAGTGAAGAGAGTCAAAGTCAAAAGTCAAAGGCAGAACACCAAAGGAATGCAATGGCCTGTCCTCTGATTACCGTTTTCTGCGTAGGAGTCAAGTTAGCTTAACCCAAACCGCCACCCGCACCCTCCTCCCCATAAACTCTCCACCGTTTAAGAAGCCATAAACCTTCAATGACCATGGGACTAATTAAGAAAACTCGTTTGAAGATTAAGTCACCTGATACAGTTCTCAGGATTTACTATTTTTTGAGGGGAAGAATGAAAACGGAAAAAATATTATGGTATTATTCCTGGTTCAGTATGATTATCCTTTCCTCTCTATTGTTTCGCTACATTAACAAATTAGGATGTTGAGGAATATGAATTTCATTCTTAGCATGATATCGTTCCATATTATTTTCCATTTCCTCTTTCTCCTCCATTCCGTAGGAACAGGTAACCGAGTAAAAAAGGAATTCCGTTAAGTTGAAGAGTTGAGCTACCGGGGGATACTACTTAATAGATATGAAACTCTCACACAGGGGAGAAAAGTCAATTAGCTATAGTTTCTCTTACAGTTTTTTTTAGCTATGCATGTCTCGTATTTCAATCTGTATCATGATCAAGGTTAGATTTTAGGTATTTAAATCACGAGGCATCAGAACTCCATCTTTTGCTTCAATATTTTAAAGGTAAAGATGTTAACCCAATTCGCAAAAATTCTTGTAATTTTTGGTTATTATTTTAATTCAATTATAACGCCAATGCCTTTTTTTGCCAATTGTTTAAAAAAATCGACAAGGTGAAATTCCAATTTTCGACAATTGCTCCAAATGTCTCTCCATTCGGTAAAATAGCCCAAAATAAATTTTGTCAGTTGGGTTTTTGCCAAATCTTGACCTAAAATATCACACCGAGTCGATTTTATAAAGATAAAGCGGATAAAGCATTTTAATTTATAATTTTTTTAAGATGCCTAAATTCTAAGATGCGGGTTGAAGCTTTTAAAACCTAAAACCAACACCGAATCAGCCTAAATACAGACATAAAAGTGTTCCTAGGCTATTTTCAAATTTTACTTCTATTTTTGATCAACTTTCGATGTTTTTACTTGAAATTGTTCGAAAACAATCTAGCTATTCGAAGCTATTTTGAATTAAGGTCTCTCCGTTATCGTTGGCTTGTCTTGTCTTTTCTAATATATAACACGTGTGGGCGGGATTTTAATTTTTACGTGCAAAAAACTGGCTTATGAACACTGACACCACAGCTTATGGAATATGAACCCGTATCTTTGTCTAAAACCCAGAAACCTAAATTAAAGCATAATTAAATATATATTAAATTCGTTTCAATTTAAAACGGTTTCTAATCCAGACACCTAAAATTCAGACCCTGATCATGATGATAGTAGACGATCATACTAACCTACGGAATATGATACACGATAGCCCTCAACTACTGCTACAGTTAATCCGGACATTTGAAGGAGACGAGAGGCATAGATCTCCATTTTTTTTTGCATGTCCTCACAATTCCGAATAAATAAAAACGTTCTTCTGCTCTGATGCTCTTGACACTCAACTCTCTCGGCTCTGCCCGACTGTCCCACGCAATGTAATGGAAGAGTGCAGAAAATAATATCAAAAATGGAATGGTTTAAAAGAAGAGTGCCATCATCATCATTTTCTCATTGTTGAATTGTATGGGCTTCAGGATGCGTGAGTAATGCATAATGTACAGTAAGAGAAATAAGAAGGGGGAAAAAAACTTGGAATAAATACAACTGTAATTCCCAAGTTCGAACGACTAAAACATAAGCTTTAACCCGTACCGTACACATTACATTACGGTGGCTTGGGTGAAACAGACGGAAAATAGGAAATGGTTTTATCTTAAGAAATCAAAGTTTAATGCGTGTGGGTGCAGTCATGTCCACTTTTTACTAAACCCCAAAAAAACTATACACTTCATAGGGTTTCAAACCCGTTTTCTGGCATCTTTTTCATACCTCGAATGTCCAGTTTTTACCTATCCACAATTTCCTAACCCCTGACCTTTACATATGCTTCCCACTGTTCAAACCCTTAAATCCAAGGGAGCTGTGTGTCAAAAAATATTTGTAAATTGTAAATCTCAAATATTTCAACCAAAACATTTGGACAGGCATTATAAAGTTTGTTTAATCCGTCGTCTAATGTAAATTCGTTTCAGACAGCCGAAACAACCTATTAAATCACGTTAACGAAGATCGTCATAAAATAAACAGTATAAAACTGGTAAAAGAGACCTGGCTAAATAAATGCCAAGTATTGAGGAGTTGCTAAGCAGTAAGAA
>JAQFYU010000141.1:0-32241 GCA_034694905.1 Ceratophysella granulata | reverse complement strand
CTTCAAGAAAGGCGCACGACCGCTGTCCAGTAAACGGGTTTACATATGAGCTTGGCTTCCCATTTCAAAACGTTACATACAGACGGACAGACGGACAGACGGACAGACGGACATTCAGGGCAATTGTATAAGCCCAACAGAGGTTGGTCTAATAACAAGAAACTTAATCGAACTTTACGAATCTAAGTCAGCCTCAGGTTCAAGTTCATAATTATACGTGGCTGCAGTCAAGTCAAGCTTAGGCACTCGTCAATAAATTCATGTCAAGCGTAGGTGAACAGTGAGGGCTGTTGGCGTTGGCGGCAGCAGGGCTAGGCTGGAAGAATCCATCTCACCAGTAGTGCGTGAGGAAGCCCAATATTACAGTACACCACGGGAAATCAGAGAATAATATTGTAGTTTGCCAAAAACAATTGATTTCACGCCAAGAAACGAACTCCACGGGATTTGGAGTGGTTTACAGGCTTCAGGCTTCCCTTTTCTGAGAAACTTAAAGAAACTGAAAGATTCAGATCTCTGTATTCAGTTAGAGATGTTTTCACGTTAATTTAAGGCTGCTCGGGTTGACGACACGAATTTAAATACGGAATTCAATTTAATATTTAAAATATACAAAACTTTTTTAAATACGTACAATATATGGGATACTTCGCCCTTTTTGTTTGATTTGTGACAATATACAGTGTCACGTGTCACTTGAGGTCAATGAATACAATGACCGCCGAAAATATACAACACAGCATCCAAATCTGCAAATCTAAATCCAGGCCACTTTTATTTACGTTTTCCATTAAAAGTTCGATTCAAACAACAATGATGCGATACCCATTCTATAATACGATCCAACGTTCAAACTTCAAACCAGATCCTTCACGGATAATTTCCACACGCTCAGAAGTTATTAATCTCCTGTCCCCTTTCTTGAGGGAATATTGAACCCGTGAGCCCAGAGCCCTTTGAAACTGTGAAGGAAGATGAGGAGAGAGGGTGGAAGGATTGGATGAATTGTGGAGAATTAAAAAAAGGATGGCTTCCTTGGAAATAATCAGGATGAGCTGGAGTTCACTGAATAGAGATTCTTTTTGGGTTCCGTATCAACACCACCGACTTCCTTTTATTGAAGGGGCCATATAAAGTTTTACAGAGAAAATTGAAGGAATCCTTATGGACTCCTTTCGTGGTCATATTGTGTTCTATTATTTTCCTTAAAACATCCTGCGTGTAGAGACAACAGGCAGGGATATGCAGGCGGCAGCTCGGAATCGTGACCAGGCCAAGGGCATTGTGACTTGTGAGGCTGTTGAATGCTTTGTCATAATTTCGATTTTGTTTTGACTAACCTGCCTTAACCCAAAATAACTTAATTTCCCCTAAGATGAATTATTTGAACAAGGCAATTTTGAAAGACTTGAATTGGTGTTTGGTTCCAAAAATACGATAAGTTCTAAAAACCAGCTGGTAGTCTGAGTGGGTAGCTCGGTATTCTGATGGGAAGCCACTTGTCACATTTTCCGGCTAAGATCTGGCGGGTTAGGCATGGTTCTAATTTCTAATGCTCTAAATTGTATAAGTCTTCATAAGTTGTCAAATTCTGCATACAATCTTAGGTTAGGTTAATCTGGGTTCACATCCTCAAAAAACGTGGCAGGTTATAAAAATGAAATGGATTTGTATGGAAAACAATTTGTCATTTGTCACATTTTGTAGTCAGGTCAGGTTAGGTTCTAATTCTAAAAATGGGACAAGTCTTCATACTCGTCATATTCTATAATGGTTACATAACAAATGCCTGTCAGGTTTTGGAAACCACTTAACCTCCCACATTGCGTCTTAAAATTCAATGGAAGCACTTCATTAATTACCTTCTTTTAAAAAAATAATTATTATCAGATGTAGAATGAAAGCGTGACAGTCGGACAGACAGACAAGCAATGCTAGCATATGTCCATTTCGGACTAAGATGTAGAAGAATGAATAAACCTGCCTTAAAACCCTTTGTTACAGGTTCTTCCTGATACAATAGGAGAACGTTATGTAATCCATGATATCCTTCCTTTTCCGAGTAGGAAAGTGTCCTAGATAGCCCTTCAGGGCCCCTTAATTGCCCTACTTTCATCTTACCTCCCACATCTATCTATCATATGTCATCTCTTCCTAACCCCTTAAGATTTTAACTTCTAACCCTTTTTGAGCCTCTCTACCCTGCCCTGCACGCTGAATTAGAGTAACTCTGACGCTCCCTTCATTTTAAAACTGAGCCCATAAAAAAGTTACAACATCCAATTCGGATACAGCACCCGAAAGAATCATTTTGAACTACTCCATCCCCAGAACCGCACGTTCACGTAACCCTTCTTCATTGGAAATGCTTTCCAAGTTTCCACCAAACTTTATCATCAATAAAATCGGATTCAGGTCAAGTGCCCAATCAATGACTGAATGGTTCCTGACCCGAATTCGGTGTTCCAGCTGCTGCTCCTCCAGCTTCGCTGGACATTTCGAAGAAGCGACCATAAAATTCTCCATCTGAACACTTCTTAAGCCTTTATCTGGTTGAGAATAATTATACGTCGCTCGTCGTTTCCGACTTTCATTTTATTACAAGACTACACTATTAAGTTCTTGGAAGGTTCCTGGCTCTGGCTAAGCAAGATGGCTTTAATAGCCACAAAGAAAATGAAGATCTGCTACTATTACAATATTTATGACTTGAACTCTCAGTTCCTCTTCTATTATTACTGGGAAGTACGGCTCAAGTGGTTCTCTCTTGATCATGATCTCTATCAGATCCAGACCAGGCCAACTCAGACAGCTCAGGGTTAACGCTAAAGCTAAAGTCTCAACTCGAATAGTTTACATACTGAATCATCAACAAAGGTTAAATTTTAGGGGTTAATCAATTTTAATGAGAATTTTTAGGCGTATCGATCGAAATACTACGAGGTTGTTTCATTAATTTCACCAGATTTTTGAAAACCTGTAAAATCGATGGGCTGAAACCTGAAACTTTCACCGCCACACCGGTGGCAAAAAGTATTCACTAATTGTTTTAGTTACAATTTTGTAGGAAACCTCGTTTATCACATAATTTTACTAAAATTTTTCACTCTTTGACCCCTTGGTTATTTTGAATACATTTTTAGTTAATTGAATTTTTAATCGGTCAAAATTAAGGAAACAACCATCGTATACCAAAATGCACCAAAATGTACTAAAAATTTCCGTCCTGAAGAAAGTCAGGTTTATAGGTCATTTCATTAAATATTATATTTGAACTTAAAATCTTAGACGTTTATACCAGATCGCAGGTATTTCAAAAATAAAAATTCAAATTATTTCATAAAAATTTTGAGAGTTGGGTTAAGCAAACAATTATGATGTTAGCTTACCATTCCCTAACAAACTCTCAATATCTGGTATGACATATGCAATTACTATGAAATTCATACGAACGATTTTTGACATGATGCACTGTAGAAGGGTTGTAAGTTAATAGCCGTCAATACAATTATTTATGTGTTCGTGCAACTTAGTGCCGAACTTTAATATAATTATTTTATTTTAGAATATAAAGATTAGTATATTATTTCAGATGCCTTTAGATTCCAGTTCCAGGCGACAAATGACGTTTTTAATGAACCTAAACAGTCAACATCAAAAATACTACTCCAAAGTCGAACCTTGATTCCGGACCTGATGCAATGCAATCGAAATGCAGGGGAATTGGACGACAAGGTAAGCAAAAATATTATTATTACATTGCTTTAATGGAGTTCAGAATTCCGCAATAATGCTGACAGACACTTGAACCATTATATCGAAGCTACAGTGGAAACCCACATTAAGACGACGACTATAAAACATGTTTTTGGTCACTTTTGAAAGTTGGAAGTAGATGTTGGTTGGTAAATATGATAATATAAATGAGCATTTAGCATGAGAACAGAACTGGATTATCAAGAAAACTGGAACTGCAAGGCTCACTCCATTCCATACTATTATTTATTTCTCAAAATTCTCACGCATCCTGACCACGAATCAAACAGTAGGTGTAGTTAGCGTGAATCCTAAGGAAAGAGACTCGACCAAATCTCAGAGGCTCTTTAATGAGCTTCATTATTAATGGTTGGCAGGTATGGAACAATTAAAATGGTTAAGTGAGAGCTCAGAGCCTGATTCCAGGAATCAAGATAACGTCAACGTTAAAATATGGTAAATTCAAATTTGTGAAGCTTGATGCCATTGAAAAATATGGAATCTTATGAGTAAAAGCTTTCCATTACTTTGGTCAGTTTGTAAGAGGCCTTTCCGTTGAAAAAGCTAAACTTGAAATCCCAAATGCGTCTTGACATGAGAAAATACGCCCATTCCATAGATAAATATATATTCAACATGGAAGACAATTTGTAACCGGTTCAGAAACGTAATATTTTTGCAAGTCCCAATTTGCAATGCCTCTAATAGTTGCATGTTGTTTGTGTTCTGTAATTAATAAGCATCTCGTAGAAGCAGGGACACGTATGTTGAATACATAATTGGAATATGATCCATGATACAAGAAAGCGTAATTTAGTCAGTCAAAAAACAAGATGCCCAATCATGTCAGGATTTCAGGATATTAGGAAGAGAAGTTTAGCAATATGAGTACAAAAGAACTTGCGTAATCAACACATGGTCTCCAAATTGTGAATATTTAGCATTCAGAGTCACAAACTCGAAGTCACCTTGTCCACTTCCGTTTGACTTTGACTTTGGCCCTTCTCTTCCCAGAGGCCTGACTTGAATTTGAATGAATTGCAAAGTTTCAATTGGATTCTTGGTCAATCCCGTCTGGTCGGTCGAAAGTGCGGATTGGTGCATTTATTGTTTGTGGCTTAACGGTTAAATGTGGAAGATGGTCAATTTACCATTCGTAACTTAACGGTTGAACACATCTACTCAATTGGTTGTTTCACACGTTACTTCGGCTAAAAACGCTGTTTGGTCAATTTCAATTTACACATGTAACGGTTATGGACGCCGAATGGTTAATTAAATGTTTCAATGACAAATTTAGAGGCAGTAAATTTGTTTTACCAGTTAGTTTTCTTCTTCGTAAAATAGACGGCTAAAGGCGCCAATTGTTAAACCTGCCATCTCACGTCGAACGGTTAAAACCGCCGAAAAGCCTCGACCAATTTTTTCACAACTGATGCGACGGTTAAAATTGTCAATTGTAATCTTCCCTTATCACTTCTAACGACTAAGAATGCCGACTTGCTAGTCAATGTTTGACGGCTAAATCCGCCGAATATTGGTCGACGACGACACGCTTTTCAAAGTTATAAGATTTAAAAGCGCAGACTTTCCAGACGCAGATTTACCGTACGGAATTGACCGTGGACCGAATTGCACATTACACAGTCCATAATTTAAATGAGAGAATCGTTTCATAATCGTAATCGTTCCTTCTGCGTTGCAGCAGCAGTAGACCACATTAGAAATTTCAGCATCTGAATTTAATCAGTGTGAAACCAGGTGGACGTAGGTTTGTGAGAACGTTATAATAATGAGAACTAAACACAAATTACTGGCCTCAGTTTAGACAAGCGGGAAGTAATTTTAGTTAATTGTGAGAACATGTAATAACTCCATTATGGTTTGCATGAAACAATTCACTTTAGTCTTAGCTCCAGTAGTGCAGTTCCGCAAAATATGATTAATTTAATTGAAACTAGGAAGCGTGAGTACTATAGGTCATATCCGTAGAATATTTGATGTTACACAATATCCAGACTCAAATCCAATCCAACATTATATATATCGGTGGAGGGGCTAGCAGATCTATGGAATTATTTACTTAGATCAAAGAAATCAAATAACTGGATCTTCGTGTGGTATCAATGTCAACAATTCGCAGAACTATTTTTGCAATTTTAAAAACTCAAACAGAAAAGCGTCAGAATTTTGATTCGAGACATTCAAATCGCAATAATGTTTAAATCCGAGTGTCAGTCAAGATCGAGTTCGATTAAATTGAATAATTTTGATTCTGGGAAGCATATCGCCATTCTGCAAATTTTGGATGAAAATAGAGCCTAAAAAATATCCAATTTCAAGCTACATTTCGTAATGCTTGAATTATGTATTCTATGAAAAAATTGATACCAGAGAACAGAAAGACAGATTTCCAAGGTCACATCCCACCTTGACAATGAAAAACAAAGCTCAGAGGGAGATTGGGAAGACAATTATTAGGAAACGTTTTGTGGAGAAGGAATAATTCATTGTATGGGCGTGAATGGAGGAAAATTAGCGAATAGTTAGGAGAGGCACGAAGCACAGAGAGCTCCATTGACATGCTTCAAGTCAGAGACTTAAATCTCTTTCAGAGTTTTGGAATGGGCCTGACTGTCACTTTTCCTTTTGAATCGAGATACAAGAAGAACCTTGGGATTTGTAGTGCCCTAACTTTAACTTCAACTTCATCCTCCTTCCTCGTTTCAACAATAATACTATATAGACTCAATGCTTAGTCGAAGTCAGAATTCATGCTTCAGCTCATTAGGATGTACACTACGTACACTATGTTTGTATAGCGAGTTGCGTTTAAATATTTAACTGTGAAGATTTGGTTCGATGATTCTCGCCCAAGATAGCTCCTAATGATAAGCCAAAATAGGCTTCCATCAAGTGCCACTTGGACATGGCAATTTATCTAAACCCAGCTTCAAAGGCATTTGATGCGAAAGCATACTATTTATGGTGTTAAGTTGTGTTGATTAGCACGCAAAAAATCTTGTGCAGTTTTGGTACCTACAGATCATGTTCAAAATTATTGGAAAATAGATTAACATAGCGGCTATTCAAAAAATAATTAAAATATCCTTAAAATTCAGCTAGTTTCAAACTACAGTTCACCCGCACCGTACCATCTATAGAAATAATTTCATGAATGATTGAATGATTCTGCGAAAGTGCCGACTTGAAACAATTGTCATGTGCAAATGACTAGAAATTGAAGGTTAAGCTATAGAATGTTGAAATTTAAAGTTTATCACTTAAATTAGTTCGTAAATATGATAACACTCCACACAACAAAATACGGTGAGCTGATGAAAACTTATTGCTACCAATCACGTCACGTCTCTCGTCACCCAAAAAAATATTTTTGAATAGTCTTGAACACCTGAATAGGAGGAAGTCAGGGTTACCTAAAAATATTTTCATAATATGAGAACCTTGAAAATCAAAATAATTAACTAATTCTCTGATTTTAATATTTCCAAATCCTACCAATGAATATTTTTCACCAATTTAAGCCTAGTTTTTAACGGGCTGCAAATGCGCAGCGACTTAGGTGGCAAATTCAAAATTTTAGCCGCAGATCCAAATTTGAATCAGTAAAACTCAGAATTTTGAACTTTGACTTGACAATCTTAACAATAGATGCAATTTTATTATCCTGATTTTCATATCTTCAAATCCTACAAATGAATATATAGCGCCTTCAGATTTCCAGCTGCATTGAATTTAAAAAGCCGCAATTAATTTAAACCGATTCTTAATGACCTGCAAACTGCAACCCAACATATATTTCAGTCCTGATTCAATATGATCTGGTCTGGTTAAGTCTACGTGTATTATGTCTCATATCTGCGTCAATTCATTCCACAAATCGTTGGAATGTAGACTTCCTTATTAGAAATCACTTTTTATCGGAACAATGAACAATGGCATAACTCACATCACATTACTTTTGCCAATAGAACTTATCTCATTGTGAATTGTGACACCACAAGCAAGTAGGCAGAGCAAGGCTAGACACAATAAAAATTGGATTGAATGCCTAACGAAATATGAAACCAAAATAAAGAGCGCCATATATTAGCCAATAATATGTTTAAATTCCAGAAGCGTGCCTAGTCGTTGTTTACAATAAACAGTCGCCAAAATACGAAACGCCAAACGACAAACGCCAACTTGTTTCGAGCGTTAGACACAACCACAGTGAGTGCTAACTTCATATCTCCTTCGTCCTTCAGCCACAGCTAACCCACTTCTAATTTTAACTAGTTTTTGAGCTTATATAATTACTGTTTACTATGTTTTATGCCTCAAAATATGGAGCAATGGGCATGGACATGGATATTTGTTGATGACCCAATGATCTGAAGTGACGAGTTGGGTGGGAGGCAAAATGAAAAATAAATAACACTCGAGTCGAAAACGAGTTATAAGAGCTGTACTATAATTTAACCCTTCAACTTCAATTAAATTATAAATTACAATTTCCGTTATCTGTTATCTCACAGTAAAAACTAGTACACAACAAGTAAAGTAAATATAAAATTGCCAACACGAGTTTATACTTTACCAAAGATCTGTGCAAAAATTTTCCATAGTATGCTAATAAGCTAACACTTGGTCTGGGCTACAAGCTACAACTTGGCTTTGACCAGTTCGCAAATAATGCTATCTTCTATTTTTCAGAACTGAAATGCCTGTTCAACGTCAATTTCGCCTATTTTGTTCAATAGTTTATTATTTCTTGAAAATCGATTAATGAAATTGACTGCATTTCTTGACCGGATAAAATCTTTCCAAATAAGAATGAAAAATGTAAGAGCTAAATTTAGGTTAATCCAGGTCGATATTCACTGATCCTTCGATACAATAGAGGCATTTTGACAAGGAACATAGGTCTGATCATCAGCAAACAAAATGTTTCGATGAGAAAATATCGACCACATGAGTTTCAGGCTTTAAAACTAGGGCAAGAGGCGTATCTTTCGAAATACAGGATAATAATAATTAACGTGGCGCTAAAACCACGAAAATGGCGCTAACGGAATCGCAATTTGCCTTGACATTTTCAGGCTCCTTAAATTCACGGTAAACTCGTTAAATCGATATTTGGCGCTAATTGCTAGTCAATTATTTCTGACCCCATATGACCTGACGCATTTCACCTATAATTTGGACGCGCAGTATTTATTTCTTTGCCAACCGTAAATTCTTCAACGAATCCGCCACATCTCATGCCTAACTGAATATTGCTTGAGACTTAATTTAATGCCCATTACCTGCCACAATACTAATCCGGATTCAAAAAAATTTAGCATTCAATCCACACAAGTGAATAAACCAATTAAAGACTCAGTAAACAATTCAATTCGCACAATTCGCATTTATGCTAATGCAGAGCATAATCTTTTTCCCATCTTCTGCTTACTGTTTGCTGGGAGTCAAAACTTGATTTATTTCACCTTCAGAAAAGCGACTACGTTACACTACAATCCCATTAGCTTCATCATTCCTATTATATTCCTGTTCACCTAAGAAGATATAGAGGCCTGGTTTGGTTTCACTTGGCCAAGCCAAGCCGAGCATCATCATTACAAGGTTATTTCGTCTACGCTGACCAATCTAGCTTGTATCACTTCATTATAATTAACTATGTTACATGATTAAGGTACAAGTCAGGATCACTATAATTCAATTCCTTCTTCAGCTCCAGTCGCTTCAATTGGATTCGATTCTTCATTATACATCGTTAGACCGTATATAACGCATCTTAGATCTGTAGGCTGTTGTACGCCCAAGACCATGTCAGCATCCCAAATCTGCTATACAATTCAATTTCCATTCCCATCACTCACTCCACGACAAATACCCTCGACATTCAACTTGAACATTCTTCGTCTTCGTCATGCATGCCAACCTTTCCGTATTTTATTAGCCAAGGAGTCTACCCTTGTACTTGAGTCGAGGGCTTCAATCCTTCAACGTTCGTTCTCCACGTTTCTAGCCACTTGGCAATGAGTCAAGGAATCTCAGATTCACAGTGCATCATCCCATACTACTTTACTTATGTGGATCGAAAGGCTTTTGCAACGAATTGGAAAATGGAGGCAGTCATTACATGACACACACCTCTTCTGCTAGGGTTTAGTTCCATGATTAGGTGTCAAGGTTACCTTTTGGTTAAAATTTTTAGAAATGGTGAAAATGCGGTTTTGATTTCTTTTTGGATATTTGTTCGACGTCATATACATTTGGTCATTTTTTAAAATGATACATCAATATACGAGTTCAGATTCAGAATTGGTCGTAATATACATTTAAAGTTAATTGTTTTAACGTATCGAAATTCAACTAACTTCGGCAAAACTTAAACCTCCATAATTTAGTATTAAATTTTAAACCAAAACGCAATATTCTAAACTTAAAGCTGAAAATTGGGACAAAATGCTTAAATGGAAAATCGAGCTCGCGCCCTGAACTACTCCGCGTGATTTTTGAATGATGCACTATCCTCAGAGATACCAGCACAGAACAGAATTTCAAACTAGCTTTAGCGTTACCCGATTTGAAATCACGTCATTGTATTCAAAGTACAAGGTGCAGGACTACCCTCCCTCCTAGCACCAAGAGCACCAAGGACAATCTCCTCAGCTTGACAAATAAAGGTGGAACGAATGGAGATGGCCGAAGGCAGTTAGAATGTAAATTTGGAGTCCCTCTCCGAGATGCAAGATGCAATGTGGGAGATGCAAGCCTATTGTGCAACAATGTCGCTTTTGTTGAGTACGGCACCAGGCTAGGGCACGGAGCCAACCAAGCGTTGCATTTGGTTTGAATTTAGATTTTTTTTCATAGGGGAATCCATGACACGAGTCTTTTCCAAGGCGACGACATTTGGAACTTAAAACCTTAAAATAGGAAATTTATTGTCCAAAATCCGGGGTTTCATTTTTCATATTCAGGAGAGTAGAAGTCGAAAGTTGAAATTGATAGGATCTGGGAGTCTGAACTGAATCCCAGGATCCAGGATAGCGGATAGCCTAGCATATCATACCGTGAGACGAAGACCTAGGTAATAATTTAGTGTAATCATGGCTTGAGTCCAGAGACTGACTCCAACTAATGCCATAGACAGAGATACAATAATAAAATAGAATGACTCAAAGGTATATACGTAAATACGTACGGACTACCAAACCAGTACAGCTTTTCTATCTGACGATTTCGTCTGAAATCTTCAAATGACTAACCCGAAAGAAGCTTGGGAATGATACATTGGGAACAACAATTACGCTGCGTACCTGACGTTCAAACAAAACCTTGTTTAACCACATTCTATTTTTCTAAGTTTCAAGAGACGTGCTACGTGATTTCGTTACATTGTCTCAACTCATCCCATTATTTTTAAACTTAATTCCTAAATTCGTCCAATTCGCTAATTCGTCTAACCTTGGGATTTGACAAATTAATTAACTTACAGATATATGCAATGCATGAACCACGGAAATGGACCAGTACCAGTAGTGTGTAGTCAAGTCAGTGTAACGTGTAACTCGGAACCAAACCAGCTGATATTCCTGAACAAAAAATCCAAACAGGGTCGCTTCTCTAGGTTGTTGAATGTTGCGTTATGTTATGTCAGACACAAAAAAATTGAATACAAAAAATACTACAAAACATCAACAATCAAAAAAATCTTCTTCCTCATCATAAACCCAATTCCACTCAGATTGACAAACTTTTCAGTTAGGTCTGACTGCATTCAGTCTGCTGCTCTATATTTTATCAACTGGCCTCCTAGTTTGCAAAAATTAACTCCTGTGTTTATTAAGTAAATTCCTTTTGACTCCCTCGTGAGGCCATAGATCAAATCATTTTAATCTTGAACTTCAACTTGAGCCAAATAATTATCGACTCCATGCATGCGACCTCGCCCATGCCAAACCAACCCTTCCCAGTCTACTTAGGCAACGCTCCACCTAATCAATATTCTCAATAACAAAGAAGCAACAGGCTAGGAGTTAGTGTATGTTAATTTTGTGACAGGTTTGGTCTCTAAGCTATTTGGATTTATAGTATACTTTTAGGATTTTTGATTTTTGGTCTGTTTGGAGTGTTTATTAAGTTTTTAAAGATTAAGGCTACTTTTAATGCTTGAATTTGGCGCCATGAATGCGCCTATTTTAATGCAGCACACATTTTGCCCGCCCAAGATTTTACACGTTATATATTTTTTGGCTCATTAAGGGTGTTTTAGGTTCTGAAGGCTTTGTTTTTATATTTGAATTTGGCATCATGAATGCTTGTATTTTTAGCCCGACATTATTTGGCGTATTTTACAGCCTTTTGATTCATATATTACTTAAGGCTATGCATGAATTTGAATTTTGCCGCCATAATGCTCATTTTTTCGGTCTAAGATTTACCACATATTTAAGGATTTTTGGATCATTTATTTGATCATTTTGGGTTAAGTCCAAAGCTTAAGGTCATGTTTATATTTGGATTTTAGCTCCACGAATAATAATTTTCTGTCCGCCATAATAAACATTTTGCCGGCCTAAGATTTGGTTTATTTAGGACGATGTTTTAGGTTCATAAAGCTTAAAGCCGTAATTTATATTTGAATATGGCGCCATAAATTCTGCATTTTCTGCCCGACAAAATACACCTTTTGCCCGCCGTGAAATGTCAACAGCGGAGTCGGGCAAAACATCTATTTTATGACTGACAAAAGTATAGTCTAAAAGCTTAATGTAAGATTACAAAAGGAAAACAGAAATCGGTTCAATTTAGATCACAAAATGCATTTTGATATATACTAAATTATGACCTTGGAACTAGGCGTATGCAAAAAAAAAGGAAAATTACAACAATAAGCCAAACACTCATCTGGAGACTTGGACCATACTCACCCACCGCCCGAGGGTAGAAAAGTTGCAAAAATATTATTTATGTACATGGTCCATCCCTTTCCCATATTCGAGTCTGGAGTGCTCAATTAACATTTTGCATAGACTAGGATTTTGCAGAGCTTCGTCTTACCTGTGTGATGGAAAGCCAAGTCAGCAGAGATGCGGAATAACAAAGGAGATAAAAAAGAGCCCATGACAATGAATCGAGAGTGAGAGTTATACTCGTAAGTTGGCTGGTGCTTTTGTACTGCATTATATGCATTGTAATAATCATGATTAACTATGATACGGACTATGGGCTTGGAGCATAGTTTAACCCTGAACCTTAAAATAGAATTCCCAAACCTTAACTTCAGAATGGTGAAGCATGGCTTAACTCTAACAAGATTTGAAATGCTACAGGAGCAGTGGCAGTATATATGAGTTAACAGTTAACCTTTGTTTCTCAAATTAACTGCGGCTAGCCAACGCGGAAATGAAGCTTACTGGCTTTCTGCGTATAATGAGGTTTGCAAGGGGAAGGTCTCGTTTGACTCGTAACCTTAGGTGCGTTCTACGCTTTTAATGTACAGTCGGAACTTCTGTGGTCTATTCTATTATGGTTATTGCTGTGAATCCGTTTCATAAACACAAATTAGGCTCAAATGTTGAACTTTTTTTACAAACTGGCCAAATGCTATGAGGTTGACGGAATACCCTTAAAAAAGAACCTTTACAAAAATGTGAATGACCACAACAGCAATCATGGGTTTGGATTCCTTGACGGTTTTTGGTTTGACCATTTTTTATGATCTCGTGTTTCAAAATTTTTGCAGGAATGAACATAAAAGTTAAGCCGAATAGAATAGGCCTATTAAAATACAGTTGATGGAAGGGCTTTGTATTTTTTTGCTACCGATTTACTTTATTTTTTGCATTCTTGACAAGAAATTTCAAAAATTACAATTACGTCATCAATTAATTTTAAACTGTATATCGTTTTCACCGTAGTGTTATTTTTTGATTAATTTATATTATAAAATTCAAAACTATCAATGGTTCAGTCCGACACGATGTTCGAGTTCTCTAAAATTAACCGTTTATTTTTTAAATATTCTCAAAAATTTCGAAATCACGGTCATTTTCAGTATGACCTATTTTTACTAGATTCAGTTCTTCAAGTGAGGCTTAATCTGTCAAAAATGGGGATGGAAAACTTTTACTTTGGCAAAATAAACTACTTACCAAAGTTATTTTTTTGTATTTAATAAATATAGAAATTTACCTTCTCGTCATGTGGCTCAGCATCATGACCGTTCAAAATAGTGGTACGATAGGCTTCAACATGATTTGGATCAACGAGGGCCATGGCAGCTGCAAGACTATTGTCGTGAATAATCATAATTTTCCTCAAAAAATCAGTCCAAATGTAATTTTAGGCCTTGATTCACGTCGTCTGAAACATTGTTCTTATTCCAGTGACATGTACACAAATCAGTCTCTTCAGTTTGATTTTGGAAGTGGAATCGCCGGAGTTGGAAGCACAATCACCAAAAAGTCAGGCCACGCTTTATATTTGCAGTTGCATTATGCAGGAGAAAAACGGTAGTTAGACAAAAAAAGCAGTCTTTTTTTCTAAACCAGAGTCAAGTACAAAAAATTTACTATTACTGAGTCAAGTAAAACTGGTGATGAGCTGGGCTTTGATCTTGGAAATGCATGCAAGTCCAAGTTGAAGTTGAAAGTGAGAGTTGTATTCGGGCAAAAAAAAAAATCAAAACAGAGAGTAAAAAATAGATACAGTCAAACTGTTCCCAAAAGTTGAACTGTTGCTTCTAGGACGGAAGGAGTTTTAGGAATAAAAAAAAATTCGAGCTTTTTTTTATCTTGGACGTCGAATTGCAAAAGTGAACTGAAGAGCGCGAGACTCACAGTAGGTATGTGTTAATAGTTGATCCTGAAGAGTATACTAGTAGGTTAAGGGTTTCAGTCGGAATGGAGTACGCACAGGGAAAAAAAATTCTATATTTCGGCTTCCAGTCCAGCCAACATTACATGGCTAGTCAAGAGTTTAATGCTGAAGCCTGAAGAAAGGAACATTAAAAAAGTTCCCCCAGTTTCCCCTTACGTAACTCCATGTAATCTGGCTCTGCCAGTTCTCTGCACCACCCTACTTATGTACTACTTACTGGGGTTAGATTACTCGTACTAGCTAGACGTATAACGCTCACGGAACCAAACCAAACCAATCTCCAGCCAAGCCAGCAGCCCTTAAAATTTAGGCCTAACATTAACAGAAAGACCAAAAATCTCTATACTAACTACTGGCCTGGACGAATCTTCACATTTACATAGGAAACCCCCTCCTGAACGGAACACGGAGTACATAGTGAGTCTGGGATGCATTGGTAGAGAAAAACATGATCTTCTGTAGGATATACGATATAATAGGTTTGTTGTGGACTGTGGATGATGAGAACCTCGCGGCTTCAAAGCTTCAAGGTTCCACCATCAACTTTTTCAGACTTCCAACTTCAACCTATATACTACGCTTCAAGCCTCAAGAGTTTACGCTGCTTAAAGCCTTTGGGGTTTCCTATGTTAAAATCACTGCAATAATGAAATGCAAAACTGATCAGTTTGGAATAGTTGTAGGGCGAAAATGTAGATCGCATACGTTATGCAGCGTTTGATGTGCGATCTTTCAAAAATATATCACATATACAAAAATCAACGTTTAGAAAATTTTTGGACAAAATGTAGATCACACACACGTGATGCAGTATGTGACGCGCGACCTATGCAAGCAGATCACGATTGCAAGAACATAGTTTGGAAAATTTGGGACAAGATGTAGATCACACGCGTGATGTTGTGTGTGAATAACTTAACAGAACTTATGGACACACCATGTACCATGTATACACCCATGTAAAATGGTTCAAGGTATACACCCATGGGACACGCCACTAAAATGAGTACATTGTTTAAGCCAATAATGGTGTATGCCATACCATGTAGTACTTTCGTTAATAATAGTGTGTTTGAAAGATGGTTGTATACCATGAACTTTTTACATGGGTGTATACCGCGTAGGACATAGGTTTATACCTTAACCCCATATACCTACCATAATTCGGAATATTTGGGCATTGAATATCTGTCGAAGAAACTAGACAGAGCAAATGGTCCAAAAAATATAATGAAACAATATAGTAAAACCAAACAGCATCAAACAGTCATCTTTATTGAAACCAATAAATTAGAGCTTGCATTTGCCTTTATGAAATCTCACAATTAGCCTCAGCTTCCAAATCCACATTTGGAGAAAACGCATACTTTTTCCATCTCTGATCTTAACATAGCCCGTAGTAAATGAAGTATCTAAACAAAAACCTCCTAATGGACGGCATGGCTTGACTTCATCCACTACTATGACTATATACACCCGAATATACAGCCGTCTTTTTTTGGAGTCTCGCGTGGCGACGTTGCCACCTTGAAACTCCCCACATTCTACATCCTACATGAACATTACGTAAGTCAAGCTCATCCGTAGTCTAATAATAATGTCCCTTCTCTCTGGAGAGGCAGACAGAACGAGATGAGATTAGCTAGAGACTTGTGTGTTGATAAAAAATGGAGCATTTTGGTTCTGCCTACTTCTACACTCTCGTTTTCAATAGATTGGATGTTAGAGTGTGTAGAGCTCAATTGGAACCAAGGAAGATATAAATGCGTTAACGCTAATGGCATAACTAAACTAAAACCACAACAAGCTCCAATCCAGCCAAAAGGCTTTTTAGTGTATAAGTCTGTCGCTAAGTGTAATTTACTAGAGCCATTTAGTAGAAGGCATTCTTATGGACTCTGAAAATACAGGCTTTTGGCATGGCCTTTGAGTTCCAGACTCAACTGAGCCTGTTACGCTTCCTACAGCACGTTGCATTGTGCTGAATCCGTCAATAAACACTTTTTTTTTTGCTCTTCCTTAATTTGTCTGGCTCAACTCGTATTATTGTTCAAGTCCAAGTTCAGGAGCCTTCTGCATCAGCATATCTATATTTATCAATCCTTCTGTTTATTTTTGCATCGTTTACGTTATGTATAGCATATTACATATTATTTAAACTGATCTGATTCACCAGATTCATTCAGAAGAAGGTCTTAGAATGCAATTGACTGGATAGAATCAGATCATGTTTCAATGCCACTCACTAATTGTTAGGATAGTGCAGTTCCGTATCCTTGTATAAAAACGTGTATGTTATTGTACAGCGTGGTAGTGATAATTGAATCGGTTCACAAAATTTGTTGTAACCTAACCTAGCCGAAATTTGTGAAATTTTATTGGAAATATGATTCAAAGGGGTTTCGATTTTTTCTGATTTTTGAAGCCGATCTAAGGTCATTTTTCAAGTTTAACTTTTTTTAAACCATTAGCATTGTGTTGCTATGGGCCATTGCATTGCGTTGCTATACATGGGCCATTGCATTGCGTTGCTATAGATGGGCGATGGGCCACACCATTGCGCAGTTCAGGATGGGCCATAGCATTACTTTGCTATGGGCCTTAACAACTACGATAATTTGTCTAAATTGAAGAAAAATGGCACCCGGTTCCGGTTCCTTGTACCTAAATTTTGTTTTTTTTCTTAATTTGTCACCGTTGCTAAGGCCACTTGTCCATGTCAACATAAAGCTAATTTTTCTGTATATTTAAAATATCGAAAAATAACCGTAATAACTCCGCTTAAAAAAGATTTTGAGTTTACATATATTCGTAATGGTTATTATCATGAAAAAAGCTAAGTTGATCTCGAATCCCGACTATATTTAGCTATGCTCAGTTCGGACCATAGACTGTAAAACTTTTGAAATGAGCTTTCGAACCCACCCTGCACATGCAAAAAAGTTTGCAATTCCATTCCAATTGTCAAATTTGCAAAACAAGTGCTCTGCAAATTCAAATGTGGACTGGAGTATTTGAATACGAGTCTTTCCGTGCAGTTTGTTTGTTTGAAACCGATGCACTGCACAGGTGGTTATTTGGTAAAACACTTCAGAATTTACATACTCGTCTTTACATGTGCTGCATTAATCTAGAATCAATAAAACTCGTATCTATGCCACATAGTTTAGTTTCAGTAGAAGTTATACATGTAGTAGATACAGTCATCTAGAGTCTGGATGGACTCCAAGAAATTCGATCCCATGCCTACCTTACACCTTGGAAAGGCCTAACCTTAAAAACAATGAGGGAAATTTCAATTCAAGAAATTGCAGATGCAGAAGAATTTAATGAACTTGGAAATACAGAATGGCATAGAATTACCAGCAGACTGAATACTCAAAGAGACGCCGAATTACAGAGGCATTATTCATGTGCATATCTGAAAAAACTTGTTCACATTCACAGCTCATTTATTCCCGTACCCGCATCACATATAAATAGTACACTGCAATAATGCTCCTATGATAATAGTCATTGCATGCATTGCATGACATTTCCATGAAATTCCACTGTATTATTCAACTCATGTTATTATTATCGGATTTTTCCATGTGCAGTGCATGCTATCCGAAATTCATGATTGAGATGCAATTTTGATCGAACGCGATTGGCTGCCACAAAAGGGTGCAGTAGCTTTCAATGATTGAATTGATGGAGCCGTGCGTTTTTTTGGAGATGTTAAAATAATTAATACTGCGTTAACATGGACGAATTATCATAGCAATGGCAACAGTGACAATTTAAATTTATGCAGGAAATTGGAGCTACGAGGCTACGAGGGTGGATTTAACAATTTGAATAACTAAATAACGAGTTGGAAGATGAACCTGAATTTTGTTTTCACTTATTTTATTATTAGAATTGATTGTATATTCGAATGATGCAAAAAGTTTCAAAGCAAAACTTGCCTTAATACCCGAGGCTCAAAACTTTTTAAATCCGCCCTCGTACATGCAAACGCCATGTTTCTGCCATTTTCTGCCGGATTCCAATTTTGTCAAGTTCTTCCATTTTTTTTTCATTTCTGCCAATTTTCGTATTTTTCCTGAACTATCGAGGTTACTAGGGCAATTCGTCCATGTCAACGCTAATTAATTTGCAATTTGTTAATTATTAATGTTAAATATTAATATATAATATATCAATTATTATTATTAATAAGAAACATTGCATTTTATCAGAATTTTAAGGGATCCAATTTGTTAGTTAATCGTTTTACATAAAATGAATCCATGACAAACGGTATTTAGTTCTTTTCTCACAGAACCAGAATTTTCATCCCAAACAACCTGGTTTGGCCTGGCCTTTTGTAGGCGAAATCCTACGTGCCAAATTTTTTCCGTAGTTGTGCACATCACACTACATTTGGTTGGTAGTAGTCATAACTAATTAGTCTCCTGTTGCTGCGTCTAATGTTAATGTTCATATGTTTATACTATCAATCATCTCTGGACCTCTCTTTGTTCACGTGGAGCAATAATAATTCGTCCCAATGCCAAAATTCCTTCTGGTCTGTCTAGGACAGGAAACAAGTGTCTCTCTCAAAACCATAATCAACAGAAAAAAAAGAGAAGAGACAAAGGGTAGTAAGGTAATGGGTAATGTGGTGCACTCAGTTGGATTGTACTCGGTCTGGGCTCATACTCTCATACGTATTCCTTGATATGAAGCTACACGATACCTGTGTTTCCTCTTCTCTCAGCCTTAATTAGCAACAGGTGGTGACCGTAGTAGTGGTACCGGGGACTCAGGCACTCTGGTCTAGTGCTATGGGGTTATGAAACCAGAAAACATGACATGACATTGGTGAGCATGGGGTATCGTATGTCGTAGTATTAAGGCTATTTTATGGTTCAAAATGTCATTTAATATTTTCACGCCGGTTTGAATATTTTCATAGCTTACTATTATTAAAAATCTACATTTGAAAAGTTTATTTTAAAGATAATTGCACTCTATTAGTAAATGCGGCTTGGCGATTTTTACCGGACTATCAACTTTACCACAAAAAATGTTGTATCAAAACACCGACAGTTGACAAAAAACTAAAGAATTCTTGCATCTTTGATTGAAACTTATAAATAACCGATTACAGATTACAAAATGTGTTGGTTGAAAATCGTAACCGATAGCGGATGACAATTACAAGTTGTATTAATTGAAATAGCGTATTCTACAATATTACGGAGTACGAAGTTTCAACACCGATCATAACGTTAAGTTAATAGAAATTAAAACCGTCTGCGAATTGGAAAATAGCTTCCAGGTTCAAATCTTTAGATATTCGCATGGTATCTTATTGAAACTTCAATGTTAATGGATATAAATTTAAAGATTTCTTGATTCTTAAGGAACTTCATAAATAAGCGGTTACAGATGACTGTTTAATAATAGCTGAAAATTGTAGCCAATTACAGAATAGGCGTAATAAGAAGCGGCGCTAAATCTTTTGGCTTGACATATTAACACTCGCTAAATTCAGAAACAAAGCGAATTTAGTAAACGTCAAGAACAGAATAAATAGGGGAGAAAGTGTAGTTTTTGACCTCAAATAAATTATCGCTTAGGCTTAGCGTAAAAACGGAATTTTTATCGCCGCTTTTCGTTATTTTATCGCCGTGTTTAATTCTGAGCCATACAGTCGTCTTCCGAGCAATTTCAGCTGTAATCTGTACTCGATGATCCAGATTGCTTCTAATTCCTGTATCCAATAAACAGGGGCAAAATTTGAGTTGAAAAATTCTACATAAATTCTAATTAATCTGAACCAATGAACCCTCTCGTTATGGACAGCCCTGTAAATCGTGTACATGTACAATAACTCGGTTTCTCCAAACCGCCCAACCACGACAGGTAACCCCGGGCGTACATAGCCTACTACTACGCAGAGGCTCTCAGTTCTGAAGACATGTCCACACGAAGTGGGAGCCTTCGGAGTAAAAATGTGAAGTAGGAGGTTATGTACGGCATGCAAATCCCAATCCAACTCAATTTAGACTTCTTGAGCTTCTTTTCATCCCCGCCTTTAGAAACTCATTATCATTTTTCCAGCCCAAGAGGAAAGCCCATCAAGCTGTTCTCAACATGTGTTGATGCTGAGAAACAACTTCCACAAAGTTTCAAAAAATCCCCAAACCACTAACAAGTATGACCACGACTTGAGCGACAACAGCCAAGTCAAGCCAAGCCAAGCCAGTTTTCAGGATGAAACCATATAATTCATGGAGAACTTGAACCTTTTATTAGTGAGACGTTTGACCAGATACTCAGACTCTTTACTTCAAATCTGACTTCTCAAAATTCTTTCACCTAATCAAAAACCTTGTCCTCCTGCTAAACTTCCTTTCAATCTAACAGTCTTCTTCAAGGTTAGGTTTTAATGACCTAGAAATTGGATTAATTTTGAAGTTTTGCAACAAAAATTGACCAATTTTGATATGCAAAGTGACCATTTTAATTTAAATCACAAACGATTTGAGCTAATTACAAAAAAAAACTGAATTTTGGAACTTACGATGAAAAATCAGAAACATAATTTGAAGTTGACCCATTACACAAACTTTAGCCACAGCCACAGGTTTCGATAAAGTAAACTAAACCCAATAAGCATTTTATTATTTGTTATTAAGTACATTTTACGAATAACGGGCGTCGTAACGCATTAAAAATATTATACGGAAATTATTGATCGATTTCCTGTGCTTTACTGCATTATCACGCAGAGCTTAAAATGAAATAATTACCTTAATCCTTTGAAACTTAATTCCATTTGTAAATTACTTCTAAAGGAAAATGATTTAATTTGACTGTTTGGAATACCCAACACAATAATTTGTCTGACTATGCTAAATTAAATTAAACAAATTCTCAAGTACGTAGAACTGAAACCAAGAATACGACAGTATTCTGAAATTGGAACCTAAATAAATTCAAAAAATTAGCGACTTATCAGAATCTAATTTTTTGACTAACTAGTGATTTGATTACACAGAAACAGGAAAAGAAACTAAAATTTGATGGACCAATGGTGTTTATATTCATTTGATTAGGAAGTAGCGAACGTCGTTTTCGACGTATACGCATCGAGTATGGCGCATGACGAGTATGACACATATTTTTTGTATTTAAAATTCAATGACAATGTTGTTGAATTGGAAAGCGAATTAGATTGACCATTTTGTGACAGGAAGCCTGATTTTAGACCCAATATTAGCCTACAATATAAATCTGGAACCAATTTTGTTTTCTGATGTTAGGATTGAAAATTCTGAAAAATCCTATATTACACGTTTCGTCCGAATTTTCTTTGTCCAACAATCGACAGCGAGTTTTCCACCAAAATGACCATCAATTTTATAGCCTAACCTTGTCTACCATGCCAAATGCACTACACACTGTTGAAAGTTACAACTCGAATGCAAATACCAGTCCTGCCTGGATTGGAAGTAATGACAAGTTGAATTTGACAAGGAAGACAACACATCCTGGCCCGAACGTAAAATATGACTTGATAAAGGGAAGCGGTTTAGTTTATTTACCATTTTATAAGTGTAAAAGCATTGGGAAAATTTGGTAGGCATTGTTGTAAAATAATAGGAAGAACCCAGTAACCAACCACAGCCACCTCACAAGTTACAGCCAAAAACTTGGCCCATAAAAATCCCGATATCTGTAAGTTCCTTCGTTCAACACGTTGTACTAGACACTTCATCAAATGATTCCTAATTAGATAAGTTCCGAGACAGCAAACCCACGAAATCGGGTTAGTAAAAAATCATGCACATGTTTCCCATGTTTGAACACAATATTTACATTATACAGGCTAAACAGGCAAAAAAATGGTGCTAATTCACAAGGTGAGGTGCAGATGCAATTATTCAGATGGTACAAAGGGCAAAGTACGTTCTACACCAGGCAGTACCCTCCAAATCTGAATATTCCGAGTAGAAGCTTCAAGTTTTAAAAAAGCGGAGTGTGGGAACGAAGGAGCTCCATATGTGTGCACATGGACCACATCACGCACGACATCAAAATGTGTTGAATTTCAGGGGTAGTCTTGGTCTCCCTTTTGGAAAGGCTCTTGATGATGATGACAAGACACTCCTAAAGCCCTCAAAACCTCGGAAAGTCCAAATACGAAAGTTTTAAAAATCTCTGGTCCCTTCATCTGTCCCATCATCCCCACATCTCAGAATGATGAATCATTCCAGGCCATCCAGTATGCCATTGCACATATGGATTGGATGAAAATCTTCCCCTAGTTTCACAGCACCCTTTGGAAAAAAAAAGAAAATCTACCTAATCACACTACAATGCTTCTGGTAATGAAAAGGAAAGTAGAAGCAGACGGATTCTCAGATCCTGCTCCATCCTACCCATCTTCTGCCTCACTGCTTCATCAGACTCCAAGTAGACTCTAGGTCTGTTGGGGCTTATACATATGGCTGTCGAAATGTCGAAGGAAAATTAACGTTGGCGATCAAAATCAATTGGAAATTCCGTGTTTTTTTAAGTAAGCATTTTTCAAGTTGTCCAATGTTTAACGGCTTAAAACTTATTTGAAAAAGAATTCGCATTCTTTTTAAGGAATTAAAGTCCAGATATCTCGGCTAATTGGAGAGAATGTGTTCTTTAACTGGCAAAATCGAAAATAATCGTTCGTTGTCAATAACTAACTAACATTCGTTTTCGAATTCTGTTCTGCTTCTATTCGAATAGAAAGATTAAGGATTTATGAAAAACGATCTCCACGGTAAAATAAAAGCCAGCGTTTCCCCTAACCTAACTGCGAAATGGAAGTTAATCATTATTGGCGGTGGCAGTGAAAGCATATAATTTGAGAATGTAATTTCGCAGGGAAAGTTCGTTATTTTGCGGCCAAAAATGAAATTTGGCGATGAAGAAGTTATGTTGCGATGAAAATGTAATTTGACAAGGGAAGTTCGTTATTTCGGCGGTGAAAATATGTAATTTGGCGGTGAAAGTAAGTTATTTTGCGGTGAAAATATGTAATTTGGCGATAAAAGTAAGTTGCTTTGCTGCAAAAATGCAATTTGGCGATGAAAGTAAACTATTTTGCGGTGAAAATGTAATTTGACGGTGAAAGTATGTTATTTGCGGTGAAAATATATAATTTGGCGATGAAAGTAAGTTAGTTTGTGACGAAAAATGTAATTTGGTGGTGAAAGTAAGTTATTTTTCGACAAATAGAAGCTTTTTGCAATGAAATGAAGTTATGGCGAAACTAGGTAATTTTTGCGCTGAGAATCGGATGTATTTGTGTTATTAAATTGAAGTCGAGGTCACGGTGACATGTTGGAAGTCACGGAATACGAGGCAACTTTTTGCGTTTGCCAATATTTAATTTATAAGCACATTTTCTTTTAAAAATTTCTGGAGTTGATCTTTCGAATTTCCGTGGTGCCAAAGCTGCACCGAGCAGGATTTTAAAGTCCTGCAGCTCTGAGCCGATGAACACACAGCCTGATAATATGCACTTTCCTTCCTTTCATTTCAAAGCCATGTCTAGAAACGAAGAATTTAGAATGAGATGCGATGCGGTGCATCTTCATCCCTTAATCCGATCTTTTTCGGGATTCACACATTTCTCTCCAGTGAAAAATTGTAATTTAGTTGAATCCAGCGCTGGAAGGGATGAACCTAGCCACAAGTCAAGCCACAATATTAAAGAAGCTTAAAAACAGGATACGAGATGCTTCCCAGCAAGCTGGAGAACAAGATTCGTGACTTTGAAGATCATGCGCTTAAAAAATTGTGAATTTCGTGATGTGTCATCAAATTCATTGAAACAATTCTAACAGAAAACCGCTCAATGCTCTTAAACAAAATGGCAACGTCTGAAGTCTAAAGGAACATATGCCCTCCTAATGATTCCTCCGTTTCATTAAAATGTATATCCAGTTTTCCACATTGACATTTAGTAGGTAGTAAGATGAGAGTCATAAAACAGAAAAGGGACATAAACCACGTTAGATAGGCTCTACAGACAAGTACTTAATTTCCCTTGACACGGAGATGTGAGAGAGACGAGCTAATTCCTAATTCTCCATATCTCCAACATCATGGAATCCTAGAAATCACTTTTCACTTCATTCAGGTATCCAAGTATCCACAGATGAGACTCTCGATTTCCTGACATGACACTGAATGATGATGCCGAAAGTGGGCAAAGTGGAAGAATTCCCTCAGTTCTGACCCCTGCTAGCCTCAACCATTATTCCAGAACAGTTCTTTACAACTAATCCCTCAGTCTGGCAAAGCATATTAATAATCCAATGAAAACCCCGTCACGTTCAGGCTCAAAAGTGAAAAGTCTGGAAATACAAAGAAGAAAATGACTCTTTATTTCATTTTTGGGTAAAAAGGAAAGAGATCCCTTCAAGTGAAACTTGTGCATAAAAAGTGAAGGTTCCTGGTTCCGGGTTTCGTTCTTCTTTTGTCCTTTTGCTATCATGGATCACGGAAGTAAGGTGAGAGCCTCTTCCGACCTCACGACCCGGGTACTGATCTCAAGGTTTGGATTTAGATTTAATTTAAACGTGTATCACATTTTTTTGTTGAACATCTCCGTGTAACCTGATACCTGATGCTGCTTGTCGATTTTTATGATTTTATGAATCATAGTAATTCTAAATTATTCCTATTACGAGGGATGTTTCAAAATTGCCGTAATTTGACAAAACATAATTCTAAATCTACACCGACCTGAAACGAGTCATTTTGTATTTTAACATCGAAATGGAACGCCAAATTTTCACTGAAAGGCTAACGAATCAAATCTAATTAAAATGTAGTGTGCATAAATTGATAAGCAAGTTTTAAAGTGTATTTGTGGTTGGTGACAGAATTCAGAAATTGTATATATTCTGTAAGTATATTTGCTGCAAATCCTCATGCCATATTGAAGTAAATTGTCATTCGTTTTTTTAAAGGTATTAAAATCGAATTGTGTATTAAGGCTTAATTTTAAACACAACAGTTGTCCTATGCCTATACAAATTTTACGCACATCAAAATTCAAATTTTGATCTTGAATCTTAAGGTGAGCTATTTGGCTATTCAGACCTTGGCCAAATTATTAAACTAATTTTTTTTTGGAACATTGTTAGCCATTACTAAATTATTTAATTGCTGGCGTGGCGCTCGCTAAAGCAAAAATAGCCTCCTCAATTATCATTAAATTTATTATTTGCAGCATTCAAACTACATTTTTTAGCGTTCACTAATGAGAATTTAAATTAAATTAATTTGTAAGTGGTGACGGTGACATTCTTAAAAATCATCATTTAGAAAAGTTACTTTTAAAATATTGGTAATTAGCTTAGAGTCAGTATGAGCTTTCAAAATCGCTTTAGAATTGAACCCAATTTTGTAACACTAAGAGCCTAACCTTGCTAAGCTTCAATCTGAAATCTACCTTAAGGTATCCCAAGCTCGTCATTTGATTCAAAATTCAAACACATCCGAATCCGATCCAATCCACCACACGGTTTCATCTCAAAAGGTTCTTCACGGAAGAGATACGGAAGGGCATGGCCACATACGTGTTTTTTTCTTTATATACAAGGACAGGTGAAGGACTGAAAAAAGGGGGACTGTGAAGTCCTTTGGGAACCTGCAAATTCCCACGAGATGAAAAAGATGAGATCCTTTTTGGTTTATTTTTGGGTGTAGAAGATTTTTAGGAAAAAGGAAGAAGATCGACTCGTCCCCCTTTTCTAAGCAAACAGAGGTTAGCCTCTTTCTAACCCAGACCATGTGTAGGTATTCAAATGGAAATTACGTACGTTTTAAACCTGTATCCACAGATTCGAATCAGGCCCTGGCCTGGAAAACACTTCCCCTTTCCATTACTTGTGAAATTGTAATTGTACGTTTTTTAAAGTGGGATTTTGAGCTTTTTCTTAAACTTGTGACATTTTTGGAAAAGCGAGATTTTAATTACTGCAAAATTGCAACAGTAGTGACACAAAATCCATTTGTGACGAAGTTAATACCATAATATTAATCTTTTATAACTATAAAATTTAACTTTCGTCGATTCACTTATTTTGCTATCCATGTTTTTATGGAATGGCGAAAATTTGAATAAAATTGGGTTTCGTTGAAATTGAAACTGAGCCCGTAATTCAAATTTCAAATGCATGACTTTCCGTAGCAAAAATGAAATAGAATCACGTCTTCTTCGTCCAAAAGTCCAACCAAATTCTAATAAAATGGTAAACCTTTGGCTAAATGGTTTAGCTACCTAAGTAAACTAATCAGTATAATAACATGTGAAATCAAACTAAATAGCTTCAATTTTTCGTTAAACGAATCATTATCAGGTCTGAATCCTGAAAACATTGTTATTTTTCTAAATTTTGGCAAATCTTGGCTTAACTTTGTTAAACCAGGTAAATTAATCACCTGACGTGTCTAAACGAATTTTATAAACTTTTGTGGCTTAATATCTTCAACAGAACAACGCCTAAGCTAATCGATCCGCTGCATATCTAAATTCGAACTCCAGAAGTATTTTACAAACTTTGATTCAATTTTTTAAACAACGTGTCAACTATTCTATTCAGTAGCACCCGTGCAATTACATTCTAGTAGAATTTGGTAAACCTAGATTTGCATTGTTTATACAATTAAACCCATCTGAATCACATGTGCATTCTTTTAGTAAAACTTTTAACCCTGCCTCAATGTTTTATTATTGGATAAATCAATCAGTGTCACGTGGTGCGCATCCAAATTCTATCAAAATCTTATCAAACGTTGGTAAATTTTTTTAAACCAGGCTAATCTAAATATCCGAGTTCATGTCTTGTCTGGAAAAAACTGGTTTAATTTTGAGCCATTGAACTTATAAATTGAAAATTTTAAAACGACAATCCAACGAGATCGTTTTAAAGTTGTTTCGTTCAGTGTATTAAGTGTTATCTCAGATCTACGACATAATTTTAAAATCTCTTGAGTCCCAGCCCAGACTAGGTTGAAAGGTTACTGATCCTTTCCATTTTTTATGCTCAAATAAATACAATTCCAAATGCAAGGTACTTCCTATCCCGTCCCTTGACGTATGCGGAAGTGAGGGCTTTTCCAATATTTTTTTACTTTAAGGGTCGTCCGACGAAGGCATTAGATATTCTACAAAAAATGTGAAAAAATGAAAGGAAAAAGGTCCGTTGCCACTCACACTTTTGAAGGGCCACCCCCTTCGGTAAAAAAAAAAGTGAAATCCGTTCAAATTCTAAACTACTGTCTCATATTCCTTTCACAATTCACAACTAAATAATAATCTTCTTCAATTCCTAATTTCCTTTGAGCAGAGGTATGGAAGCACATGAATTCAATCTTGAACAAATATTAAATCTTCCTCAAAAAAAATTTACTTTCGATTTCAAATCATTTACTTCATTTCACATCCTTTTCCATTTTCCACTTAAGTGGTTCGGTCCAGTTTCAGTTAAGGGATGCCTTTGTGGGGAGAATCCATTAGGGCCTTGAAAGTTTAAGGGGTTGAAGAATTGAAGGTTTGACAAATATGTACCTGTCCTATTTTTAAAAAATTGATATCAAATTTCAGCACTAAAAGACTCAGACCCGGATCGTATTACAAAACTTGGGTTTCAGTAAAGATGTCTCTTACACCGACTCATCTCAATAAAATCCTCAAATCCTGACATGGTCGGCATGCCTGTCAAAGGAAGGGGTTGATATATGAGAAATCTTTAACATTGTCTTTAGTTCCTGTCCCTCTGCATGCCTTCACCTTCTAATTTAATGGCCAAGGGAATTCCTGAGCAACCAGAGACTCAATTTTGGCGAATGGAGACCGACGCGACGACATTCTTGTACTAGCTTAAGCTTAAGCTTAAAGATTGAATTCACATGGCTACATCGTGTAAATTTGTATATGTTGTTCGTAGTTGGAGATTGAGGAATTTTTTTTCCTCTTCCTTTCCTCATCTGTCAGGTGGTTGTCATCTTTCTTTTAATTTACAAAAGGCCCCAACAATTTGATGTAGTAATAAAATTGCCTCAAGTAAGTCTTGAGCGTAGAACGTTTCCAGAATTCAAATTGGAAGGAAATTTTAAAGTTCCGTGAACTTTCACTGGATCAGGTCAGTCAAGGCTCGTCTAACGTCAATTCCGTCCCAGTTTGTTGTAACTGGTGAAATTCGATGGTGAATTTCATTGGGAAAATTACGCCGGTTAAAATTCGGGTCTTAATTTCATCTCAATAACTGAATCTTGAAAAATTAGATTGTATTTTCACCATAAAGCTTGACACTGAAAACTCCGGTATTCAAGAATTCACTTCCACATTTGAAAATTGTTAGCATATTCAAAAAATCTTGATGTTGATGCTGCGTTTGCGAATTTCATTTGAAACATTGAGCTTATTGAAATACGCATGCAAATATAATTTGGAAATGAGGCATGATTAAAATCGATTGCAAATTTCGTTTTATAAATTGCTGTTTATTTCTATTTTTTTTTATTTTTTGGTTTTTAATGTTTAAATGTTTAAATTCACTTTAAAAATTTCGCTTTAAAAGTTAAATTCGCTTCCTTTCATTAAGAACATTGAGTAATTCGCTGCACATATCTTGCAAAATTCCTTTGAAAAATTGATTATGCTTAAATTCGCTAACAAATTTATTATGGAAAATTAAGTGCGCTAAAATTCGTTTGCAAAATTGCTTAAAATGCGCTTACAAATTCTATATAAAAAAGTATGTACTTATGCTAAAATTCGCTTACAAATTCCATATAAAAAATAAAAATTATGTATGCTCAAATTCGCCTACAAGTTCCATCTGAAAAATACAAATATGCTTAAATTCGCTAACAAAAAATTTCATATAAAGAATTAAGTGCACTTAAATCTCTATTCGATTACAAATTCCTTATGAAAACTTAAGTAAGTATGCTAAAATTCGATTCTTCAAAAGATTTGTACAATTTCGTGTGGGAATCTTTTAAACCAATTGATATTTTAATTTTTGCAAAAAAGAAGAAAATATAAACGGCATCCGAATAAACAAATTGACAAGTCGATATTGACCTAGAATCCTGTCGACATTAAAACAATGGAAACAAGCTCGTCCTACAAGAATATAACCGACCACGAGGATTTAAATATTCATGAATTTCTGCTGAGATTAGGGATTTTCTGAAGTCTACTTATTTATTTAGAATCCCAAAAAGTCTCAAAACTGGAATTTCCCAGTGAGAAGGTCGAAAGTATAAGGAAAGGCGGGCTTCAGGTAGGGAATAGCTAATTAGAAAGATGTGTACTCGAGTCAAAAGCCAGGCGAGTCATAATAAAACATTTGTGGAGAGAATACAAAAGACCTGTGAGACTTTTGAGATTTGAGCCGAGGTTCATTTCATGTGTGCATTTGTGCATGCAGAAGAAGGGCTTGAAGGTTTGGGTTCGAAGGCAGGAAAATAAATCAAGTTTAAGTGAGAAGTAATATGTCAGACGTCAGAGACATAATTACTTATCATATTCCATTTTCCCACGGACTTGATTGTCTCCTCGCCAAAACATTGTTTGGGATGGGACCTTGCCTTAAGGCTCCTTCTGATCAACTTTGCCAAAAACCGCCGCATGCAATCATTAAGTAGGTTTACTTTAAACAACAAATTATGAATTGTGCAAAAGGGACAATATTTTATTTCATGAGAAGGTAAGGTTCTTTGTAGCATAGTGTCAACTGAGATGACACTCTTCACAAGTGTCGCTTCGTTAGAACGTGGATGAATAATTGGTATCTTGTGCATAATTCGCGAATCACGACATTCTTCATTTGTTGCGCAATATTCTGCACATCTGCTTAAATCATATTGTTCCGCTCAAGTAGGTATGCTCTTTGTACTTACTCAGCCACTTCATAACTGAAATGAGTTATTTTCTTAATGCCGTATCAGCATTATGTGTTAATAATATGCAGATATACGAGCACTCGTATGCCATTTTCAATAGTTGACATTTTAAATGGGCCACCCGAATTTTTTCGGATGAATTTTGCAATGCAAATTTAATAACTGTTGCATATGCAAGGTTATCGGTTGGCTGAATTGGGTATTTTCGCTTTTCGCTTTTCGTTTTTCAGGGTGATAGAATATAGAATATTTGTTTCCCCAAAAAATGTGAAAAGTTTGAACTACGTTGCGTTGGCATGGACCGTTCGACCTAGCAACCACGCGAAAATACTCGTAAATAAGGAATGCATTGGAGGTTGGCATTGTATAATTGTTTTTAAAGACGATATTTAATTTGTTTTTTAATTGAAATAAAAAAATCAAATATAGTCTATAGTCTACTACACCCAAATTCGGAGTCGGGAAACTTTTTTAATAAGGCCATCCCACATTTTAAAACATTCTCAAGAATGAATAAACGGCACAAAGCATTGTTTTAAATCCACTCTCCAGAAGCCTAGAAAATTTACGATTTTTCAAATATTCCGTTTCCATTAAATAAATAAATTTTCACAAGAAATCCGTTAAATTTTACAATGTTTTCAAAATAATATCGCGTAATTTTCGTTTCTCGCACTTTCAATGTGCAATATTCAAGATTTATTGTTTACCCCTAAGAAACGCAGCCCAGTGCCCAGCAATCAGCGAGCTTTAAACTATAATTTAACTTTACAGTACAGGTGAAACCCAGCTAGGATTTTTCGTAAAGTAATCTAAAAAGAAATCACGTAGCCAAAGACGACAGACCAATACACGAGTTAAGGCAAAATAAGCTCTGGTCCAGCCTGAGCATTTTTTGATAAGACAAGCTGCTTATTACGAACTGATGGAATGACGTCTGGATCCCGTTCTGTATCCCATAAAATATTCATAATTTCCGAAACAGAAAGTTTAACATACGTAGTATACGTGCATGCATTATTTCCTATAAGAACCCTTTGATTGGGACCTCCAACAAGTCAGGCTAGGCTAAATATTTAGAATCATAATGAATGGGCTTCTCACCTTCATAAACCAAGTTTTAAATCTCACACATTCGTGGAGGAAGAACCTCCCAATGAGCCAACGTAATTTGAATATCGAATCAGAATCAAGGAATGCTCACATAATAAATAGCCAGAGCTCATTAGCTTTGCTTTTGGCAAAGCAATCAAGATCGGCCAATTCGGCTCAAACCACTCTGTACTTTCTGCAGCTTCTCCATCATCACATTCTACGGGTGAAAGACGGAGATTGAAGCGATCATCAAAACCACTTTTGAACTTCTATTCTTATAAAATAAAGCTTGAAAAGTCATACTCGGTCCAACTACTTTAGAAGCCAACTACGTTGGTGGGTAGCTAAAATAAAAATGTTGTAATAACCACGTCAACGGGACACGACCGGTTTTAGACCATACCTTCCTCAGTGGCGGACGAGACAGAAAAAGCATATATTATTATTTTTGTAGGGTGCCCTGCTGATTCTTTCATTATTAGACCTGGCCTCCTAGGCTGAGGGCTTATGCGATTGCCCTTTCTGTCCGTCTGTCTGTCCGTCTGTCTG
>JAQFYU010000140.1:0-32399 GCA_034694905.1 Ceratophysella granulata | reverse complement strand
TAATCGCTGCTGAGGCCACTAACGGGCCCATTGCAGACTACCCCAGGGAGGGTTGGAACTTTAATGCTAAATAACCCACGAATTTTGTCAGCATGATTTTAATTTCAGGATAGGAAACATGAGTATCAAGAGTCATGAGTATGAGACATAAGTATCGCCCTTAAACTTTTCAGAAAAATTGAAGAATTTTGTACTACATGTCTCTTTCATGCTACTTTTGATATTAATAAAAAAATAATAATCTATTTTAAACTTACTTTAATAGATTTTAAATTGCTAAATGTTATCTCGTATTTCCGAGAGTATTCTGTCCTAGCACTGGCTCTATCATTGTCTCATCAAGCGACCTGTATAGGCGGCGGCGTAACATGAATTGAGCTAAAAGGTGGTAAAAAGGCAGAGGTGTGGCTATAAGGCTCTTCGCTAACTGAGGTCAGTTTATGGTTAGCGAAAGTGTTGTTCAAATAAAGGTTCCAGCGTATTTCTCGTGCGTGGCCGTGATGAAGAGTGAGTGAGTGAAAGGTTCCATGCCATAAGAGCCAAATATTGGGAAACGACGTCAAAAGAGCTAAACGTTCTTCAGATTTCCGTTAAGCTAGGCAATGCTTGTGCAAAGAGCGCGAAAATTGAAAATGGATTGTGTGCAGTTATCGTAGCCTGACCTTATTTGAAAGGTCGACTTTTCAGTTGAGCTCCTTTGGCTTTAGCTCTTATGACCTGTTTCCTAGTGAAAGTAGTTGAAGTGTATGACGGAACGGTACTCACCCCTTTACGGAACTGTTTACGCGAGGTTTTTTTGTGTTTCGTGGTAGAGAAGGGATGGATGTGGTAGGAGAACCAAAAGAGATTTTGGCCAGCACGAAGGGCACCACCGAGAGAGAACAGTCAAAGCACCAGAGAAAAAGAGATAATTTTGTACACACGTCAGACTCAGACCTCATCCGTGGGATGACCAAGTTGTGAATCCGAGAAAGAGGTGAGAGTAAGGAAAGAGAAAGTAGAGGGCGTTATTCAAAGGGCAGAAAACAGAAGTGGACATTGACACGGGGCTGCTGCTCACAGAGAGACTTGGGGTCAGGACCTCCCGACCCCCAAAACAAAAAAGAAAGTACAGAAAAACAATACGGACTCACATCACGTATCACGTCTACACAACGAGACAGGAAAGCCCACTCAAGTACATCAAGCACGTTACCTCGGCGTAGTGGTCCTCGTTCTGCTGTAGCAGGTCCACGCACAGCTCTGCCAGATGAATCAGCTCCTCCAGCCTCCGGCTCGGTACCAGCTCCTGGCCCTCTGCGTCCTCTGCAAAATTAAAACCTGGTTTGACATCAGGTTCAAACTTTGGAGCGCTTCAGGGAAGGGCAAAATCAATGTGGAACAAACTTGATTTCCATTAACTCAGAATTAAAATAATTTAATTTAATAAATCCATATCCATATTTATAGCGCACTGCAAATCGTCGTGAATTTTTATTCTCAGAGTTGACACAATTTTGACCATTAATCTTGCCCAATCCCTGTTTGACATTGAGTCTGGTCCAGAGATTCAGATAGGAGAATGTACCCGAATTAATTGGAGTTGGGACTGAACCATTGGGAGCAGTGGTAATTATGTTGGGAGAAAAAAAATAGAGTTTAATTAAGCGATCTGAATTTAGAGAAACAGAGAAAATGAGACTTGATTGGATCAATTTTCCTCACCGTCAATTTTGGCCTCATTCGACAGTTGAGTGTAATTAACCAAAGCAGCATTTTCCAGGCACTTTTTAATAACAGTACGCGTCTCTTCGGGCAGAACCGGCGTCACAATGTCCTTCATCAAAACCTGTCAGCAATCAAAATTGATTCTTTGAGAAACCTTTTTCGGCGGTATCAATATAGAACCAATAAACCGCTCCGTTTCGCTCATTCAGCGGAAAGGCCAGGCTCACAATGATGAACAAGCAAGGTTGGGCTTTAAATTTTCTAGAAATTGTGACATAGGATGTTCCAGTGACCTATTAGGCTCAAGCACAATTGCTACATATTTTTCACTTTTTTGTGACAATTTCAGAAGTTTAAAGTATACATTTCTTGAATTTTGGTGAAAATTTCAAAAACTTAATAGGAAAATTTGTTATATTCCAATTGGTAAACAACAGTTAGATCGGATTTCAGTTCCTAAGAATTTCGCTCCTTATGTTTTCAATGAAGAATATCTGAAAACTGCTGATTTTTCTGACCTTGAAAGAAATTTCGCCATTGAGGTAATTTTGTCTTCGCCATTGCGTTTTCACCTATAAGACCTCTTTTTCGCCGCTAAGGCTTTCCCTATTAGGACATGGAATAGGAAAATCAACTGTGTACTTCTTAGCCAATTTCGCCAATCAATTTTCTGCTATTCTATATTCCATTTTTTTTTTAATTTGGTTGTCTGCGGTTTATTTTCTTATTTGAAAAAAACAAATTTAAAAACCTTGATTTTCATAAATTCTAGTCATTTTGACCATTTAGCCACGCAATTTCGTTTTTTAACTAGCTTAATTTTCGGCGTTCTATTTTTCGTTTGTGAAGATGGCGTCACTAATTCGATGTATTTATATCCGGTTCGGAAAATAGATTAGGAAAAGTTCAGCTTGAATTTTCTCTTTGGTTTCTGCCATTCATCCTTTACTTATTTTATTTTGCCATTTTCATTTTTGCCAACTTGGATTACTGAAGCTTCGACCAATTTTTGGAGAAAGTCGACGCGTTGAGATACTTTTGTGACATTTTCTGCAAATATCGGTCAAATTCGGCAAAATTGCTTTCACACTTTTTGGTGCAACTTGCCATATTAAAATCCTAAATTAGCTGCAATCGGACTCTTCTAACTTTCACCATTACAAAACTTGTTGCTGACAAAAATTGATTACATAGAACATCAAAAACTTCCTTCTCTATTCTTTAAACGAATCTTCAAAAAAATCAGATGATTCCGTGACTATCTCAAACCTAAAGGTCAAAGTTGGGCTAGTCCCAGAAATGTTCATTTATTTTACCCGTTCGAGGAGAGAGAGTGTGGCCTTGAGTGCTCCTTCAGGACGTCCAAAGGGAAAACAATAGCGGAAGTTGGTTATTTGATTTTCGAGTAGAATCCGGAGTCGCTCCTTGACTTCTTGGAATTTCTCCTTCTCCTCGTACGTGACCGTTCCAACTCCGTCAGGTCTATACATTTATCATTACGTCTTTTAGTATTCTAGTCCATTGGGGACTTGGTGAGCCCAAAAAAAGTTAAGAGTAACAAAATGTGCCCAATTCCTTTTTTTTTTTTTTTTTTTTCTCATGCTCATGTATAGTTGTTACGTAGGAGGAAGGGAAACTGTCGAGAGAGAGCCGAGGAAGAAGACGAAGAGAAAGTGGAAGAATTGGTGTGTGGTGGCAGGAGCAGAGTGGCTGAGCAGAAGAAGACAGAGTCGTGACATGCTCTGAGCCTAGTGCTCATTCGTTCCAGAACACTCAGATTGACAGAAGTTAAGAGAGACTCAAAAAAGATTGAAGACATCGAGAAAGAGTGTGTGTGTGTGTGGCTTTTACGAGCAGAAGAGAAGAAGAAGGGGGAACCAAACAAGCGACGATGGATTTTGGGCATATTTCGTACGAAATTGTGTAATAATTTTTTTTTGGTTTTGGTTTGTTTTTTGAAAAATAGACATACAACCCAGACGTGGCAAGCCATTTTAGTTAAATGCAGAGAACACTACTTCAGAACTAACAGTCATTCATTAGATAGGAGCTTTGAAGAAAGATGAGGAGGAAGAAAAGGAATGCATACATGTCTAACCTGTTGCCGTGAACATGGGAAGCACAGAATGCAAATGAGTAATGTATGAGGGTGGGGTCAATCATCAGACCCCGTTCGGTTCGGTCCAGAAGGTCACTCAAGTAAACTAGGTGACGGTAGCAACCTCGGACCCCGTACCTCGCACAGTACTCATCCAAAACAAATACTTGGCCTGGACTGAACCAACCCTGGAATTGAAAATATCACCATTAGGTTGAGCATCATTATTAAAAGACGCCATCTTTCAAACCGTGTTCAATACTCGAACAAAATTCAAAGAGGAAACCAAAATTTGATGCAAACAATTAAAAATAAAACATAATGCTATTCCTCGAACTGAAACTAATGTGAGATTAAACCAAAGCTTGACGCGAAATGAGTTAACGAAGTTAAAAAATAAAAACAAGCATTAATGAACACCGAAATTCTTAAATCATATCAAACATTAGACGAAACCAAAATGTGTTGCGAGTGGCTATAGAGTGTAAAATTTGATTTATAAAGAAACCAATTTGTGAAATCTTCGTTTCTTGAACAAAAATCAATATTAAACTAAGCATGAACACATTTGAAACAATATAGGATTTTTACAGAAAGGTCTTTAAAAGAATTACTATTCCTAACTGGAAGTGAAAGGAATTTTACGGCATCAAATATGGTATTTTTCAGAGTATTTTTTAAATTCATTTATGTAGGTGAATTAATAAATTAGGCCAATCAGGTTTAAAAATCACTTTAAATATATTTTATCCTATTGAAATTCTTGTATATATATTATAAGTAAAATGATATTACACAAAACCAAAAATTGACCCCTTCGTAGGTACAAAAATTCATTATAGCGAAAGTAATTTCGTGCTGATTAATATGAATTTTTTTTATATTATCAAAGAAAACGTTTAACTATTGTTTTACAAAATGCACCTTATTTTGAATTTCATATTAGCAATTCAGAAAACTAAGCAAGATATTGACACTACAGACAGAATTCGATAAACCGAATACAGAATCAACATAGTCATGAGTATCAAAATACCATTTGTCATTCTACTGTACGTTAGGTTTTCAGATTTCATTTGATAGCGATTTTGGTTCACATAATGAAGATTCTCAGATAATTAAATTATGAGCTTTGACTGTACGAACCAGAGAGCAATAGGGATCTCCGAGACGAAAGTCGAGTGTGAGGGTTTGGAGATGTCGGAACATGGAGTGATGGTCAAACTTGCATGGGTCGGCTGAGATGTACTCCTCCATCCCGTGCTTCCTGGCTCGATCCGCATCTGGAATTTAGAATTAGAAAGGAATTTAGCCCAAGGTCTCTCAAAGCCCTTTGTCAGACGGGAATAAAAGCCTCAAACCTCCTTGAATTTTGGAAATGGTGGAATTTTTGGCGGCAGGAGTCAATGGCGGAGTGGGTTTATGAGCTTGTCCTGTGGCTCGGTACATGGCCATTACCCACAAATGACTTTCATTCTCATCATCACAGGCATAGAGAACACTATCACCCTCCTTGACAGCATTGAAGAAGAACCGTCCACCCTCCAGATCTAACATTGAAACAAGATCCTCCTTATTTATCAGAATTCTTCAGGCGAGACAGAGTGGGCTGTTTCAGAAGTAACAAGTTTTGACGAATTCGACTAAAACTAAAACTCCCATTCGATTTCTAATCTGATTCTAATCTTGTATTGAAAACTATGGAACTTAATGGCCCTTGTTTTGGTCGTTAACAAATTAGTTCACCGGTGGCTCCTTTGAGGGAGCCACAAAGAGTCTGTGGTTTCCGAGTTCGAACGAAATTATTTCTGAGACAGCCCTCGTTCCAAGAAGTTATTCAAGGAATGCAAGGAGTTGGAATACAATATACATACCCATTCCAACCATGAGATTGGCTTGAAAGACAAAGTTTTATTTTGAGTATCGTGAACAGAATGTTAAACTAGAACCCGAGGGAAAGTATTAGATACGTACCACTAGCCTGCTCAATGTAGTCAACCGTATACCCGTCTAATTGCATCATTTCAGTTGGTTCGGATTTCTTCTCCTTATAAGAGCACATGGCAAAAGTGTATTGCGAAACTTGGACTAAAATAAAGTAGCGCTTCTTCCATTTCTTCCAAACCCCTTTCCCCAATGCGTACAAGTACCTAGTGGAAAAAAGAGAAATTTAGAACAAGCTTCCGGAATTAGGCGAGGGTCATTTCAAAAGTTGCAACACATTTTGAACTACTGGTGGTTCAACGTGTTGCTATTTAATTCAGCTAAAATGTTGAACAGGTTCACAGGATTTCCCGAAATTACATTTCAGAATAACATTTGTGCTAAAATGCAGTTGTAAGGCTTCTATTGACATTTAAGTGACATAGGTGGGTCACATTTTCTAATGTGATGGGCCTCAATAAAAAATAGCCCACCTCAAATCCAGTTGCGTTTGGGCATAAAATGGTGTAAGGTCAAATGCTCCAGCTGTACCAATTGTCCGATTTAAAAAATGCATTTAAAAATCGAGCAATACATAAGAATTATATATGTAAATTCGGATAATTTCATGAAAAATTTAATCTTTTAATTGAAAAACATATAAAATTATAAAACTCAGAAACATGGAACCACGAAAACTATAGAAATGACCCGCATAGAGTTTAGCCTGCATCACGTCATATGCGACACACGCTATTTAAAAGCAGATGCTGACAGTCAGTCGTTGCATCTGGCGTGTGACGCATATGACGCTCCAGGACAAAGTTCATTCAGCCTACCCGCAATGTTTCATATTGAGTGGTTTGTCCATCCTACAGGCAATTTTGATTTTCAAGTCCTGATCCGCCGCATTCTTGGGAACATTCATTTTGTGCCACTCGGGTGCCTAGAAACCAGAAAAATAATTAGTCGACCTTGACTTGAGCCGTTTTTAGTAAACTTGGGCAAAATACATGTATTAAACGTCAATGCGGTTGTATTTCAAATTTCGACGGTTTCAAGTCGAAAGTAATTTGTATTTTGTATTTCCAAGCTAGAATTGGAATTTTATATACCATTTCCAACATTTTCTTTAAAAATTTAATATAAGGCTAGGAAAGTCTGTAATAGAAAATGTGGGGCGTTGGGAAACGACGAGATTGTGACAATTTCATATTTTTTAATATTCTCGATTAGTTAAACTCAAAATTAGGATAAATTTTGGAGTATTTCGAAAACTTTATATTTTTAATATAATTTCCCCAAAAATCTGTAATTTAAGTATTTCGATTTATAATTTGTAACGTTCAGCTTGGACATTCTTGACAAATTACAAATATATTGAAAGTAAATGACCGTATTTTGCCCAACTATGCTATTTAGTGGTATAAGAATGCAGAATGTACCTTATTGGAGAGTGGCGTAGGCCGAAGTACAACTTTTCCCAGTTCCTTGTCTTCCAGTGCAAGCATTCCCGGGTTCTCAGTGTAAAGTTTCACTTTGACAGTTGGGAGGGAGTAGTAGGTTGAGAAATCTCCTTGTGTATCCCACCTACAGGATTAAAATACTTGTCTTAGTGACAGGAAATTTCAGTACACGCCTCCGAGCATTATATCCCCGGCTTTCACTCAGGCAACTTCTTCAACCCGATTTTTTTCTGAGTGAATATCAACCCACGCTCAGGAAAATATAAAATCTCTTCTCTATTTGGAACATCCCAGATCTGAGAATTGGAGACGAAGCCTTTCACCAAAAACACGCTTTCACTCACATGGGCTTGGATGCCTCGGCCTGATCCGTCTGCAGCTTCTCCCCGCCCTCCACTTCCATTGTGCAGTAAACAATTCGATTGGGTGCTAAGGACTTGAGACCTTTGACCTCCATCACGATAACCTGGAAAAAGAGAAAATTCGGAGCGTACATGGAAGAAAACACTGAATTCAGTTGGGACTAGGGAAGTGGGTCAAAAAGCGAGGAGACGTACCTCGAGTTGGAATGTTAGCACAACGTCCATTTTACTCAACTGCGTGTCACTGTCCGCCGAGTCTCCTTCCATCTTGGCCAGGGAGGCTTGAGACCTGGACCATCAGAAGAAACAAACCCAAATCCCTTGAAAAATATAATGTCGACCAGAAAGTGGGCTAACTAGTCAGAGTTTTATTAGAGTCTGCTCAAAAATCCAAGGCGTCTCAGAAATATTTGTTACCCATTGGTAGGTACCTGCAATTTAGTCCCACAGGATTGCATAATGGTGTACTGCGGAAAAGACAAATATTTCAAGATGGCTTGCTTTAATGAAGAGACCGGTTGTTGATAGTTTTGGAAGGGTGAATACAGGGTGAGCGCCAGAATTGTCCTCTCCTTTCAAAAATTCGTTAGTCTGAACCAACTAACTAAGCCCAACCAAATTAAGCTTCGGCAAATACAACCGATTGAAATCTTCAAAAACGATTTGTTAACGATTTTTTAAAAACCAATTTTAGATCCTTATTGTATATTTGGAGAAATGACAAAATTTGACGGGTCTACAACAATTGGGCGCGGATATTTAAGCAAGCGACAGTTGGACGACAGAAATTGTCACTAGATCAGCTCGGTGGCGTTTATAAAATAAGAAATAACCTAAATTAAGTCGTTTAAATTATTTAAAATATCCTAACCTAACCCTGGTCGAATTTTAAGAAATTTTTGAAATTATCATGTTAAAAACCGTCGCCCGTCCAATTTTCAACGAAAATACGGAACGTATTCCGATACATTGCGTGCATCGATGAATGGTTCCAGCAGCAGCAATGATAATTTACATAGAAGTATAAGCGCACAATTTAAAATATTTTTTTCCAATTTCCAAAAATTGAAAAACAACCTTAACTCGAATATAAAAAATTTGAAGGTTTGAAAGTTCTGTTCATCGATAAGTTTAATTGAATTGGACTCAGGAAGTTGGTTCACGTTGCACAAATTCAAAGCAGTAGAGACAATTCTCGCGTCCACCCTGTATATGCAATTACACAGACAATTGGGCCTTGATCCATTCTGGAATTTCAAACTTTCACCGGACCCAATTGACAAAGAACATTGAAAGGGGAAGGGATTACGTGGGAAACGGAAGTGAAGAGTTACGAGCCTGGCAACAAGAGACAAAAGAGGCCTTAGAAACTCGAATTGTATAATTACCTTAAAACTGAGCTTCTCCTGAGTGCATGAGCAGTAGCGTAAGGAGAAAGCAAAGAGAACAATAGAAAAAAGAAAGCATGGATTAGTTGTTAGTGTGGAGATTGGGTGAAAGCCCTTGACTGCCTCTAACGGCAGGTCCCTATGACCTTCCATACCTATGATTATACTTTTTTAAGTTCTTAAGGCCATATTTAGAATCAGTTGAGCCCTTGGAGACCGGAAGTGACTCTAGGTTTGCCATTAGAACATTAATTGCTGAACGACATTCTTCGATGTATAGTGACTCCATTTCCTTGAGTACAAAACGTGGCATGAGCTTCCGATTCCGTTCCATATCAGACACTTTCTGTCGTCGTCCATCCAGTTCTCGTCGTATGGCTGCAGCCTGCTCGTCAGCCGAGTCCAGCTGTACGTGTACAAGGAGTGAACAAACTTATTAAATTAAACTCTTCTCATCTTAAAACCAACACTTGAACAAAATACCAAAATTGGAACCAGAAATACGACTAGATTTTCCAGAAATCAACAGGGTTTGGATTCTAACATTTTATAATTATTGAAAACTCCTTGTCCTAAATTCATGACGTTTTCATCCAGAAATTCAAAGTATTCAGCGAACACTACTACGAGTGGTATGACCAACGGCGTGTAAATAAAATAAAATAAAATTAGGTTAAATTAAAAAACGAGACAGTTTAATATTCAGCTCGTATATTTAGCTGTATCTCAATATCGATTTAACGTTATTCAAACTCTTCTAAATTTTTAGATTTGAACAAGCTATAATGGCAGGCTATGCAGAATTAAATGCTATAATTAAAGAATTGTCCCTTTCGAAAGATTCTGAAACCTCTAAAATTAATTAAGGCAACTAATCTTATTAAAATTTAAAATATATGTTATTTAAAAATATTCTTTCAAAAATCTGCATATTGAAGTATTGGTCATAAGCTACAGTACCGAGTTAGAGGGGAAAATGACACAGCCAAATTTATTTTGCCTAAATTATCGCTACTTCCCGAATTGCCAATGTAATGCTAATTTCTGCCATTTTCTTTAAATTAAAAAATAAATTGGTTTCAAAAATCTTAATTACATTTCACAATTTCGCGGCTAAATCTGTTAGAATTTAGCCACACTGCACCAACTCGTTGTTTCAAGCTACAGCATGTTTCACACTAGGGACAATGGAATATTTGCCCTAATTTTATGCACCAAATATGCAGAATTTAAAAATGCCATCATGATGCAAAATTGACAATTTCCAGGATCTAAAATCCACATAATTTCCGAGTTTTTGCTTCAAGCTTCAAAATTTTCCACATAGAGAACAATAATTCTTCATGGAAAACGTAACATTCGAAAAATGTCTGAATTCTAGCTGCAAAATTGACAATTTGCAAAATCTTAAATCTCACTAAGAAATTGAAATCTTACGAGTTCATCCAACGTGTCGGCTTTGTTCAGCCTTTGTTTTATGTTTGGAGAAAGTCTCAAGTTCAAAGAGCGAAACCTGAAACTCGGTAGTTTTGTATGAGTGCCTATAATGTTTAGCCAGATGCATTTAATGAAGCCATGGAGCTGACTCGGTAAACACGTACTTAGTTCTTATATAATTGTGCCTTTCTTTGACGTTATTTTCCGATAAAGAAGAGAATATATGCTATAGATAGCTCCTGAAAGCCTGGCCTTGGAAGGCCGGGTTTGGCTTCTGTTCGAACTTCGAACTTCTGAAGTGGGATTGTGAAGGCTTGAGAGTCTATTGAAAGTTTATGAAGAAGTGTGCTGGATTGAGTTTAAACCTTGGGGTCTTTCCATTATAATCATCCAAAGAAAGTGGGTTGAGTGAGAGATGAAAAGAAAAAAAAGTTATATTTTTGTTTGGGATTGAAGTAGTTCTTCTCACCTGAAGAGCATTGAATAGGAGTTGATGCTCAAACTTCTTCACACCCAGAATCTGTTGGAACATATCGTATAATTGTTCCTTGGACAAAATTAGTTCCGAATGAACTGACTGCTGAAGCCGAGGTCTCTTCGTATCATCATCCCCTTTGAAAATACAATCAAACTTTGCCATCCACGAAGCCAAAACCGTTTCTTTGCTCAAACCGTCTATTTCGGGAAGAGACCTGTGGAGCGAGAAATAGAAAAAAAAAGACTGATTAGATTCTGTCCAGAGTCCCTCTGCTCCCTCCTTCATCATGTCCATGGACAAGGAGCAGAAGGAGTCAAAGGTTCCAAGACGACAAAATGGAACAAACTCTGACACACATGATACTCTTCTGATACTCTATATGTCTACGTCATCTAATAGCTCTTCACCCGGCTTTTCTCCTCCATTCATCCGTCTTGCCCTGTTTCCCACATTGCCAATCATTTACTCTCAATGAACAAGGCAGAGTACACCTGATATCCCAACCTTTCACCCATGCATGAAATATCACCGACTTTGTGACTGCATGAAAGCTTATGTACACTACGGCATACGACATGTGCCGTTGACACAAACCGGGGTATTGAATTCAGCTTTGATTTGCTCAATTATTTTTCAAAATGGACGATTCAACGCCACTGAGATTAACTATATTTGCCATAAGATTTATTAATACATGCACATGCACAATTTTGTATCCAGAATTGGATTGAATTCAAGATCAGGGAGCATGCTGTAGCCGCTAGTGGTAACCGGCCGAGATGAGAACCTGCGGGCGTTTCAGCATTTTAACTTAGCCTAAATTAACGGGTGGTTTACAATGAAAGAGTAAGTGGTTGCCATGTAGTTTTTACCATATGTGGCTACCTCGTGTTCCCTCTTCCTGAATTGAACCCAGAATTGTTATTTTGACATCATAAATTATCTGGTGAGGACAAGTGAACAGGAATATTTCAATTCGCATTGTCAAACTCTACTTTTTAAATATCAATTTCACAGGGAATATTTTGAATATTAATTATTGAATAAAAGCAGACGCCGTTGATCCACGAATTTGTGCTTGTAGTTGCATAAACGACTCGGAGGCATTTGTTACTGTGTTTCAAGTCGTATGTCATTTTTAAAGCGTGGTTGATTTCCTATTCAGATATATGCAACATTATAGTGCACAATGGCACCCATAAATGGGATTTGCATCATAATTCCAAATTATTTTGAATGACTAAATAATCAATAACTCAACAGTGTAACATTTCACTATTTTAGTGAATATGTACGTTGAAATTGAATAGACACTTGAATAGACTTCATTGAAGTGAAATGTTGCCGAAATTCTTGAAAAATTAATATTAATTAATGATTTATACAGTAATTTCGCTGAACATTTTTATCTTTTGCATGTTTCAGAAACAGGTTTAACCAGAGGAGAAAAATTGAATAAACCGAAAAAATTGTTCGTCCAAAAAATCATGTTTTTCTAGATTTTCTGTTTGGGAGAAAAGTGTTGAAAATAGAGCCTTAGCAGTGGTGTTGTAGTATTTCCAAAAACAAGTAAGAATCATTTTAAAATAATCAAAAAATCTTTATCATAAAATCAAAGAGCTAAACAAAATGAAACAAACTTCAAAGAAAATAGTAAAATCCGTCTATTAGAATAAAAAATCAGCAGATTAAGAAAACGTGATTTTAATCAGATGTATTTTGGTCGGTTTGTTTTTAAATTAAGATGTCAACTATCTGAATCTGAAGTACTACGTCCATCCACCACAAGCTAAACTCTGGAGAAATCCATCTGCTGCTGACCCCAGTTCCATTCAATTTGAGACTGCCTAAAATGTCCCAAACTCATTGGAGGAGGACAGGAGACAGGGATGAAGCGATGCAAAGCGGGAGTAATTCAAAACGTTCTGTGAAGCGGAATGAGGAGGAGCTGGGAAATGAGTCTGACATGTGGCAGAAACACAAGGGTAGTGTCCAAGGTCGTTCCACTAATTAACTACGTCTGAGTAATACAATAGATTGGGTTTTAATCCCAGAAGCTCTGGAAGTGAATGATCACTAATTGAAAATCTACAAGTTGGGAAGAGAGAAGAATGGAGGACGTCTGGTCTCCTCAACTTACCGAACCCGTTTCTCCACATTATTCTTGAAGACTTCTCGGAAATCATGATGTGAGCAGGCTCCGGCTTGAACCATCCGATGCACCCGTTCAGATTTAAGAAAGACTTCTGAGTAATTATGGACAGCGTTCTGGAATGCTTCATCAGCCGCGATCTGTGTGTCACCTTTCAAAAAGCTCTGCACAAAACATTGTCTCAATTAGTTGAAAATGCACAATAGACGATACCTGTACTTCCATTTTGATATTAGACGTGATGCTGCAAAATTAGGGCTTATTCTTATCTATGGTGCTAAAAATGTAGAAAGATGGCGCTAATAAATCGTACTTGAGAGGTTCTACGTTTAGGCGTTAAACTAATCCTTTTCGGCGCTATTTATTCAAAAATCACGTTTGCTTAGCCGAATAATGGCCATTTATAGTACCTTATTAAACAATAATGAGTGTAATTACTGAAATAAGTAGCCAATATTCTGCATTTATAGTGCCGTATTAAAATACTAGCCTAAAACCAGTGTGCAGCTCGTAGTTTCTGATCTGATCAAATCGGACCGAACACTCGATTCGAATTCGTATGGATCGGATTAGCTCGGACTTGCATTTCAATCTGATCCGAATCCGCAGTAATACGACAGATTGGATTGAAATCCGATCCGATCCTATTTCAACATTTTTTTTAAAATGCAAAAATGCATTATAGTACAATTTATATTACGTTACAAATACATTATCATCTGTAATTAAAATATATCTTCAGCAATATAATAAGCATTTATATCGCAGTCGAATCTGATAATTTATATCAGGTAACTTGCAATTTAACAAGAGTTTATCTCAGCAACGATGCCTACTACATAAACATCAAAATTATTGAATATTCTGAGCGTATTTATTAGTCTGTGCAAGTGCGACGGGTTATCACGAGTCATCCGACATGATGAAATATTTAAGGCCGCATTGACTGTAATCGAAACAACTTTGCAATTAAAACATGTCATTCTGCATACCTATATTGGAATAATTAATTTAATACGTCTAAATCTAATGATATTGTTATATTGAAGATTAAAGATTAAATATCATACAAATAATGCAGTAGGGGTTTACTTATGATATATGAGGTCCAGATTATCGTTCAGATATAACTTAGATGAATGGTGAATCATGCTATGCTGGCCACATGCCAAACGAGCTGCTAGACGGCTAACTGGGTAATGAAGCAGAAAGCCAAAAGAGCTAATCGGATATATTTATGCTATTTAGACAAGGCTAAGTTTCGCCATAATCGTCGTTCTGGCATGTCAATAAACTTTACCCTACTCCATATCAGCATTTCAAAAGCCAATTTCAGGCGTTCCAGGAATCCAAACATGACCTTTGTGGAAACTCAAGTTTCAGTTTACCTCTTTATTAGCTCTTTAGTACGCTTATCCTTCCCATCGTATATACATTTCGCTCGTAGACGAAGAAAGTCTGACGCAGTAGTGCTTGCTGTGTCTATAAAATGATGAAACCCTGTATCGCACACGCACTCAAACGTGCAAACTTCGTAATTTGATACTAGAGTCAAAAAATCCGTTTCCAATTTTCATTCCACGTTGGAAAACATTTTTATAGACAAATATCCCGTTTGTAAAGAAAGTTAAATATTATGCTCACCGATCGAGTTAAGCGAATTTTGGCTGTAAAAGTGGTCTTGTAGATCAGTTCGTTAAAATTCAATTGAGCAAAACCAAAATGTATCAAAACAGTTTTATATCGATTTTCTATTCTTTTGCCCAAGAAAAATGTTAGAAACACTTCGAACAAGCTCCAAATCATAGCTCATTTTCTAAAATCTATCGTCAAAATAGACAATTAGCCTATATAATCCACCATGTATATATAATCGTAGCTGAAGCTAATAAGGGTACACCAATTTTGAATCATATTTTATGACAATTTTGTAAACAAAATCATTTTGATATTTTTGCCAAGCAATCAAGGCGAAGAAAAGTAGAAAATTTATCGTTTTGCCCAACTGACCTAAAATCCAAACCGGAGCACTTGACCCTCTATTTCCAAGACGAGTACCATTATTGAAAGAAAGCTGGGAATTTGAAAGTGTGAAAGTACCTGAAAACGTGCTTGGATGGTGTCCAATTGAGACTTGGTGACTTTGGTATGTCTCTTCGTCATGTCCGTGGGTTGCTTGGCGTTGAAGGGGTAAGCCACACATCTTGAAATAAAAACATACAACTGAAGCCGCGTCTTCCGCTGCTCTTCTTCTCTCTCCTGCTTCTCCTGTACATAGACAGACAAGGTCCGTTCAAATAGTAATGCGGAGTAATGCCAATAATGGGTTGGAATAAGAGGCTGAGAATCAAGGCCGAATCTCAGGCTCCATCCCGAGAAGCCCGTCTCTTCCCAAAGAGAAAGTTCACTTTCACCCACACACAAATCCAGCCCAGAACCCAGTTTCAATTCAACCCGGACTGAAGGCCATAACGAAGAGAACAAAGGGGACCCGTAAGTCCGGAATGACTTTCTCCCGGCCTTACGAGCCAAGTACTGAATATTGCAGAGACCAATTCCATCCCAATTCGGAATAGGCTCCTAGACACTCTAAAATGGGCAACGAAGCCCTACCTGCACTTCTCATGTCAGAATCAGAAGAATCAACACAATGGACCAGGCTACAATAGGGCCTTTCCACAATGACATCAAAGACGCCGCACTTATATGGGTCAAACTAAGATAGGCCGCTTTGTTGGGCGACAATTGAGGAGAGGAAATATAAAAAAAAACCTAAGCTTTTACCGCATAGGCTAGAATGATCATCATTTCAGTTGGATTTGAAGGGATTCGTCAATATTGGCAACAAGTAAAGAAGGGAGACATTATGCGAAAATTAATCCAGCCTATCCTATCTGTAATGGTATAATTTAGTATTAATTTTTATCACGGTTTGCACCCAAGGTATATATATCTATTCTAAATATGGTGCAAATTACGAAATCCTTAGAATAAGTAAATAATTCACAGGTATTTGCCCGCGTGACTCGTGAAACGTTAATACCGATTGATTTCAATGAATACACATCGAAGTAGAAAGTGGTAGTTAAAGCTATGCCAAATAGCCATATCGAAAAAGGTTGTGTGAGGATACCATCAATTGTTCAAATTTCAATTTTATCAAAACGCAATGGGGGCCTGCATTTAGAAATCAGTGTTTAGAAAAGGTTTCTTAAAAAAAGCTTTCAGGTATACTCAGAAAATTAAAGACCACAAAGCATTGTGACATCCATAAGCTGGTATAGTTATAATCTTTGCATAAGATTGGCCCATTGGATTCAACAATTTAATTTAATGATTGTTTATAACTTATAACTCAGAAAAATTGAAACTGAATATTTTTAATGAGTGTTGAGTAATTATATACGCTAAAATTGGAATTATATCCTCCCTATCACATCAGAATTTTAAAATTTAATAAGCACTGGTACCAGAAATAGAAATTGTATTGGTAGTAGTTCGAAGAGTTTGCCTTTTACAAAATAATCAGAGACTCTTATGTTTATTATATTTAATGTTACGGATTTGTGGCCTCATTTTGACAAGGTAAATCTCATTACGATAAATGATAATATTTATAAAAAGGTATGCGGAACAGAGTCTGGTGAGAAGAAAATCTAGTTGAAATTGTTGGAAATATGCAATATTATTCACATAGAGAGCCATTGGTTGGCAGTATGTAGTCTATCAATTTAAATAGCCGGATTTTCAGGGTTGAAAAAAATTATATTAATTCAATCAAAGGAGGTTTACCTGTGGATCCATGATCTGAGAGTCGGTGACCGTTTTTTCGGAGATGAGGGAGGGAGAAGGAGAGGTTGGGCGTGGAAGGTTTGTGCCCCGGACGGGTGTCCCACTGAGACTTGTGTTGCCCGTACCTGTGCCTGAGCCAAGGCTGCCCGACGTCCCGCCCACGCTCAGCGTGTCCGTTGACGGCGTGATACCTGGCGAGAAAGACCGCGTGTGAGAGGGCGGGTGATGGGGAAGTTCCAGACTTGGAGCAGTGGGTGGTTCATTGTGCTGGAGGGTGGCTCGGGGGTGGGCCACCGCCATCGGCTCCCGCTGCTCATCGTCACTCTCCTCTTCGGATGAACTGGGGTCAATCATCCCTGAAACCAAACATACAGGGTCAACTCTGAATCAGGATCAAGATTTTCAAAATATTTCTACTTTATCCGAAATGTTGAAACCCTGAAATACAAACTTCAAGTTAAAGTCAGCATTCAAAAGTAAAAATTTTGGGAACAATAAGATACACATTTTCATAGTAAAAATTGCAAATCTTAAAAATCTACTGCATTGTTGAGTTAAACTGAATGGAGATCTGATCTGTTGTTGAAACTTAATTTTTAAAACATTTCGTGCAATTTCAACATTCGGTACACCAAGATTCCCAATACAGAAAATTTGGCTGCGCATGTTGCATGCTTATTACCAAAAATAGAAGCATAGAAATAGATTTTTCAAATCCCAAATTCCAAGTGAAAATGAAAATTACTAGATATTTGAAGCTAAAATCGGCAAAAGATAAGTACTTTGCCGCTGAAAATTTAATTTAATTTACTAATTTACGAAATGCATGTATTTAACCGAATCTTGTCCAACTATTGGTAAGATGTACCTGGCCTATTAATTTTTTTACGGCCCAATGTGACTACGTCTAGATACATAGGCAACGCCTGAAGATGAGTAGAATGTGATATTAAGTAGTGATCAAAGTGACGTAGAAAATGTTTGGAAAGCTGAGGATCAATAAAATAGTATAACGCCTAAAATGGGGCATTTTGAGACAAATGTAAGCATCTGTTGTGTGTAAAATATTACACCAGTCAATCTTAGACAATCTTCCATCTGTACTTAATAAATACTGCATACAATTTGCATTGTAATCTATGCTCTATCATAAAGCATCTGCCATTAATTATGGTGGGGTTAGGACCCGTGGTTTATTAGATTTGCGGCTTTCCCTATGTATCTGGCGCCAATTTTACGATACGTGCTTAAGAAACGAATATTAAATAATTTTGAAATCAACCGCTCTGCGAAATCGCTACAAACGAAAATCACCTTCAACCAAAACCAATTTAGCTTGCCTAACAACACGTAAACTGCATGTACTAATTTGTGATCCTAAAATCAGCATGTGATTCCGTACAGACACGACACACGATACTTTTTCCAAACGACTTTCATTTTTGTCCCGTCCAATCTTGGTGTGGAAAGGGACCTTGAGGGAATATTGTGCAGAGAAGCACTCGGGGCCAGGGATTCCACACACACTCGTCCCAAACTGAGAATAAATTAGTTGTTCGTATTAATGAGGATTCAACATGCAACTACTCTCGGAGGGAGTTCCAAAATTATTAGCTAAACAGGGGGAAAAAAGAACCTCCGTCACGTCAACCTGCCTACCTTGTTCAAAATGGAGGTCTGAACTGGGAATGGAGAGAGGAACTCATCTAATATCCAGTAGCACAGGCCAGATCGAGTTCGGATAGGCAGCTCCAGAAGCTAATGATACGACCGAACCCAAGGCTTCCAACCATGAATAATTAGAGAGAAAGCGGGCTTTGGTCTTTCCCTAATTTACTAAACTGTATCGTTAGAACAATTAGAGACGGAAAAGATCCACGCCCTGACATGAAGTGAAGTGCACTTTCTGCTAATTTGAACTTTCAATCCCCGTCTTCCAAGTACTTCTAACTACGGACTACTTCACTCAACTCAACCTCAACTCCAATCTGAACCGCTTATTAGGAAATAGAAGAGCGTCAGTCTCTCCAAACTTGAGTCGAATAATAAAAGGAAGGGAAAGTTTAATAATGAGCTTCTAAAGTGCAATTCAAAGTTAAACTGTTCACAGAACTTCAAGTGGACCTTATTTTAGAAACCTTTGATTCGGACTCAGATCAATCGACTTCCAAATTATGGTTGGACAGAAATATCTCACCTGGACCAGAAACTTAGTTCAATTTAAGCTACTTACTTCTTTCCAGATTAAAATTCGTAATGGTACTTTGGTATTACTAAAATTTTCCTAAAATCACAAAAAATATAAATATCATTTTCATAATTGGCAAAAACTGTGAAACTTAAATTAGGAAAAAAATCTGTCTTTTGCTCTGTATAATATTACATCTTGCGGCAATGGTTTAATCTTACCAGAAATATTTTGCTAATTTACCGGAATATCCACAATTTGGAACGCTACCTGCAATTCATTTACCAAAATATGTCAAAATATTTAAATACTTAACAAACAAATATCACAATTTTGTTTTATTCAATCTTTCACATCAAAATATACTCATTTTTCAATTAATAAGAATGGTTGAAAATGTGCTTGTTTTACGTCCTTTCGATTGTGCGCAGTAATATATTTATTTTATTTACGAAATCCAAAAATTATTTAATGCATTTTTGATATTTTTTATTTTTGAATTGTTCGATTTTTGAAAATCATTCAAGTCAATGTAACAACGTCACAATACACAACAATTGTCTGAACCATTTAATTTACAAATATAGAAGTTGCAATAACGAATATCTCATCTCTGTGCATTAAAGAAGCATCTAGGCTAATTGACAAAACTACTTCCACTAAATTGGCAAAAAAATGAAATTTCATTTTGACATTTGGATTTACAATAAACATGACATTTGCAATTTCGAAAATCTTGATTTTTGCCAAAACGACCCAATACTACATTACCGGGGGCATTTTCAAAGCGTTTGCCAATATGAACTTAGCCAATGTGAGGTGGAACCACTATTGATTTGACTGGTGAAATTGTATTTGGCAAAAATGGTGAAAATATGAACTTAGACTAGATTATAAATTTACATTACATTAATTAGTTTGTCAAACATGTTTAAGTGATGCATTTTTTTCTTTAAAAAATAGCTTAACCTTGCATTTTGGAACAAAGCAAGACCGAATTTTACCTAGAATTAATAATTCCTTCACTATGAATCATTCTGTTTAGCAGCTTATGTATAGCAGTAACGTAAAACAAAAGGCTTAGGCTTAACTGATAGATAGGCCGATACAGCAACACAACCCATAAATTTTGTAACGAGTTTTGTCTGAAAATGAACGCCTTCCGACTATTGTACAGTCAATTACCGAGTTCAGAAAAAAAGCCGACACTTTCAAACACGGGTCCTAACATAGACTAAACACATGACTCTATTTCCTCAATTTTAGAACATGGATGTTTGAGGAAACAATATTATAGAACTCAAAGTGTTTTCGTGAAATCCAAATTCCCAAACACTTTCCATGCCCAACACTTGTTTTCACTCAATAATGCATCCACTGACTTGACTCTCAACTTTTCCACCGCTTCCGCAATGGAAAAACATCCCCGGTTCTGTTTGATGAAAGTCAGTTCCAATTACATGCTTGCATGCATTGTTAAATTGATCTTGTTAAATTGACTGGAAGATAATGGAGGCGTAAAACGTCTCGAATAAACTTGGAGCTTATTGACTCAAAAGTTGTCCTGCTATTGCATTAGATGTTCTCGAGGCTTCTGTCTCTATTTTTGGAATTGTCTGTCTCGTTTTTACAACGCACAAGGGCCAAGGCCATTTGTAATGGGCATTTGGCGATGGAGAAAGTTACCACAGTCTGGGTTCTTAATAAAATGCCTTTCGGTCGAAAATACGTTTTAAGCTTTACAAATTCCAAAGAATTTTGTAAAAAAAAGCGCTTCCACGTTCGAAACTAAAAAAAAAATAGAGCCAGACATACTATTAATGATTCTTGTACTCCTTGATGCAATGACGCAAGTGTAAGTGTAATAAATCCAAGAATGCCTAAGAGCATTAGATTCAAATTCCGTTTTTGTGTGTGTGCCTATTGTCGATTAAACGAATGTCAAGAATAAACGAAGTGCCGTAAAAGTAAACTGAGAGCTAAGCCGACTGAAACTGGATCTGCAATTTTAATGGCCTAAGCTCAAGTGAATTCTCAGAAAAAAAATATACACTGTACCATTCATTCTCAGATTTCATCTTCCCGAGTAGGTGAGTATCACTAGCTTTATTAAGGTAAAGTCTCGATAACGCCCGGTATCCGGTATGTCAAGGTCAGAGAATGTTTGACCAGAAACTCTAACTGTATTTTCCACAACCTGACCTGTCCAATCCAAACATATCAGATTCACTAATCCGGGTGGATTACAGGCTAAAGAAAGAATTCTAGTATAAATAAATGTTTTATTTTCATTGCTGGTGTGTGTTTCCAACTGGTCGGACTAAATTGCAGACCATGCATACTTTTTTGACATTTGGCACTGATAGTGATTTGGCCTACCGATTTTTTTTTTTGGTAGGCCATACACTGAGGTGGGTGCTGATTTTGTGTGTGGTCTACCAATACCAAAATATTGCAGATTTGAATGCAACAATTGATGCACATTGATAAGTATATGTTTCATACAAATATTTAATATACCATTGAATTGATGTGATTGGACGCAACCATGTCAAACAACACTAAATTGATTGGTTGATTGATTGATATTGCAATAAATCTAGTTGAGATTCATTAAACATTTCCGTTTTCAATTATTTTCATTAAACTAACGAGTGCATTTAGCATGGTGCCTGAATTCCATTCAAATCTGAAAAGTTGGTAGACTACATGAGCCAAAGTGCCCACCTAAGTGTGTGGCCTACCAAAAAGAGAGATTTTTTGGTAGTACACACAATCTACTCTCAGTGTGTGGCCTAGCCGGCCGGCAGGTCACACATGCAATCATTCGCTGACATATATTAACATAGTTTGCATAGAATTTATCTTTTCCGCCTATTTGCATAGATCGTAATTTTTGTTGTTATTTAAAGAAACTACGAGAAAATATTATGATTTCCCCAGTTTTTACGACAGAATGTTTCTCAAATGGTCTTTACCAACTATTCTTAGCATGCCAATCCTCAAATTAGCGTGTCAATTCAGAAATATACATCCCGAGTTCACCTTGCACAAACTCAATTTCAAATTGCAACTTCAAACACATTCCATACATTTGGCAGTTGGTATCCCACAAATCTCATCCCACCTCGTTCAACTTGGATCTAACCAGAAAAATAAAGTCATAAAATTTGCAAGGCGGTTTTAATTTAATAGAATAGGGTAAAGCCGATATTGGAATTCCCAACCATCAAAGGCTGCTAAGCCGTTTTCCTTCTCTGGCTCGTTGGGGAAAAGGAGAACGTCCTTGCAGTTATGTAAATGAGAGTTTGAGAGAATCAATTCTGGATTTTAATAATAGGACAAAGAATGAGGTTAAACCGCTGCGAATAATCCGAGTGTGATGCTGGAGTCTGAAAGGCATATTCAGATATTTAGAAGGTTCTTTCTGAGGTCGGAGAGAAAGCGGAATCCTAATGGTCTCATCTCCTGAATTCCTTGAATGGAAAGTAGGCTCAATCCCGCCGCTCTCTTCCCACTTATTTGCTCTAAAATTATATTGGACGCCTTCTGGCCTCACTCAGCCTCTTCAAGTGAGGATGGGAAGAGGAATTGAGATGCAGAAATTATTAGATTACGGCTTTCAGAGACACGGAGTGCCAGGGCGAGATGGGAAATTCCGAGCATTCTCTCTTTACCCGGCCTTTCTTCTTCCATTTTTATGAATTAAGGACAATTGTACTGAAGGCCGACTTCACTGAGTGCTCCTCTCGAGTTCAAATACGGAATATAGATGTTTGATAAAGACATTCCTCAAACCAGCTAGATCCACACACAAATTCCTTCACCGTCAATTCCGAACAATCTAATATTACTCCCCGTTGAGGGTCGATTCTGTCGAGTTAATTGGAGCCTCAGATGAATTTCAGCATTTAAATTGTAATTAACTGAGCCCTGACATACTTTTGAAATTCTGAATTATAATGGCGTGACTTGCATTTTCAGCAGGTCCGAAGTATTCACAAAATTTCGCGGGTGCCGCTGTCGAATTGATATGTGATTCACTCAATTTTAATATTCCAATATAGGGTTTTCAACAGATGGGATCCTATTGGTTTAACGGGTCACGGGGACTGCTGTCGTATGCAATCGTTCCGAGTTTCAGATTGTATGCATATGTTACAGACAGAACCCGAAATCGTTCTTATAAACCTAACTTAACCAACCCAAACCTAACCTAACATTATCCATATCACAAAATACACATTCGATGTGACTTTGGAGGTCAAACGGGACCAAGGCTTTGAAACATTGAAATAAGAGAAGTACTTGTGATACTTTGCGAGAGCTTGATCTATGACCTCCAAACTCACACGAAACTTGTACTTTGTGACTAGCATCAGCCTAGATTCGGTTATGTTAGTTTAGATTAGCTTAAAAAGAAGGATTTCGGCTTGTGCCTAATTTTCCTTATCTGTCATTGGTCGTTTTCGGGTTCTGTCGGTAACATATTCATTTCAATCAAAGCGGTGCGATATAAATTAATGGTTTAACGATTCAAAGGAAGCTTGCTCGTGTGCGATCTACGGCTTTAAGATTTATCTTTACATTTGTAAAGCATCTCGCAATACTTTAGCAATATTCACAGATACCGGTATTTCATCCGCTCGATTTATAGGTTTCGTAACTTTAGGTTAGGTTCATTTTTGAAACTCGCGTTTAAACAAACGACAAAGAGAATACAACCTCATCTAATTCTATGTTCCAGAGCTTAGAAACTACCCTGCAGATCGCATACTACAATGGTGCAGCTTTACATCCTGAACAACGATTGAATATTGCTTGCGTAGTATATACTTGCATTTTAGAAAACTAATGTTTTGATTGTCAAGAAGTATATAGTATAGCCAATCACTCAATCAATCCGTGATCAGCGATGAAAGCTAAGGTTTAAACTAAATTTATATTTTTCAAATCCTAATAGATACTATAAGCCTAGATTTTCAACTATGCATAAAAATTGCACGGAACTGCCGTGAAAGCATCGAATTGACTTGATGTATAGAATTGGTATGAGGTTCCAGTAAAAAAAAAACGTGACACCAAAAATCGCTACATTCAAGGCAACCACACTAACTTAGCTTAAATAAAATATTTAGTAAATTGCATTGGAATGTTGTTCGTAACGTGGACATACTGCGTGTTTTACATGTTGAAGTTTGAATTTAACAGCCTACCCTGTCATAGTGTCTAGTGTCGATGCCACGGGATTTGCCAGCTAATAAAAGGCACAATTCCAAAACGGGATGGAAATTTTGTCTCAAACTCAAACACAATTCACCGAGCAAAATTGGCGTAGAACTCAACCGAATTCTCTGACCATCCAAGAATTCCCTTCAGTCCAGAGTTCAAAGAAAATTCGGCTAAAGGATCCATGGGCCGAAAAGGCGGAGAAAGCCTCGTACATTCCATATAACCCCAAAATCTCAAGACCCACATTTCCACTTGAAATTCATGAACCATCACTCAATTTTAAACCTAAAAAAAGCTAGGCCAGCCCTTCTCGACTGGGCCAAACATTCCACTTCCCTCGTCCACTAAGAATTGCGTCTAAAATGTAATTATAGGACCATATAATATTCCAATTCCAAAGTGGATGGAATTCTCCTATTCTACACGTGTTAGGATGGATCGACCTCCTTTTCTCCTCAAAAAAAGAAAAAAACACGAGCCATCATCATTTTCCCAAGAAGGAGGAGAAATGAGGGAAAGTGGCTTGAAGGCCGAAACAGGAAGCGTCAGGTCTGACATATGAAAATGCAATACATTAATATGCAAACATGCAATGAGCAGAGCGACGAGAAAGGAGCTGAAGGGGAAAAACCCATTTGAAATGCATGCTTCCTAAATATTATAATACATTACCATCTAGTCCACTCTGAGCCTGGGCTGGCAGACGGAATAATGTATACCTGGAATCTCTAATAAGCACTACACCAGCTCCAGACACGGAGCCCAATGTTGAGGTTTTTACACATACACACATACACACATGTTCCCATCACTTTCATTTATGACGCAAGGAGCCAACTGATGTAATCTAACCTTGTTTTTTCAGAGTCCAAACAACGCCTTTCCGATGTACCAAATTGATTTTGAGATTAAGGATTGAATCCTATAAGCCTTACGGCTAATAATACTCAAACCTCAACTGATTACAAATTACGAGGAAGAGTTGTTCATACAAGAACTGGACCCTGACTCACTTTTACGGGGTTTGGCTGCGGCTCACTCCAGCTTTAGCTATTTATAATTCTCCTTTTAACTCACCGGCCTTTCTCCTGTTCCTACTCCAACTAATATTAATATTGGAACGTGGACTGGACTGAGACGAGAAAACAAATACGAGTCACTTTTAGTATTGAGCAGCTACCAGAGTATGTAACAACACCCTGTCTATTCGTCAGCCGGAAAACCCCAGGACTTTCTCTACCTTCTGCCCTCTCATTGGATATGTACATATGGGAAAACCTAAATGAAGCATATTGTGTTCTGATGATATTGATTAGGAATATAGATTCTACCGCCAACGTTCCCGTTCTTCCAATCCTCTCTACATAGTACACACTCCGTCGTCATAATCATATAAGCTTATTACATGAATACTTCATTATTGTTTTGGGGCTACAGATCATCTCAATATTTCAGCAGGTGTTTGGGTCTGGGTCCTGTGTTCCAGAAGCCTTTCCGATTCTCGACTCGTATTGAAGTCTGAAGCTAGACAGTTGCTTGGCTAATTTGTCTATTCTTATAGAATATGCATGCACGTTTACATTAGAATTGGTATGCTATGCAAAACATAACTAAATATTAATTTAACTTTGTTGATTTAGAAAATTGTTTTCAACAGGTCTGCATGCATACGGACGTTACATATGTGTGCAATTGCAACATTTTTAGTACTATGAGCAAATCATACAATATTTGTTTTTACTTATAGCAAGATAACGTATAGCGCTAAATAACCAACTTTTACCTGCTTTAGCCTGAATTTCAGGCAGCAAAGATGTCAAAACAAAAAGGGATTTATTGTAATTAGGGTTGGATGTCGGATCCGTGTTTTCTATAACCATATTAAATATTAGGCCTTTAAAGCCATACCATAGCCAATAAACCAACTTTCTTACATGATGAACTCAATTGTTTAACCGATTTGTGAATTGACGTGTCCGACACAAGAAATGCATGTCAAAATCTTAAAACGAAGAGACAATAGTCTAGTATATAATGTAGAATTCTGTGAACGTGAAAATCAATACCTACTTTAAGTCTGGAGCTCTACGCATGTTTACCCTGTTAAGTTTTGACTGTATTGCAGGCATGTATGGTACGAGCGAATGACAAAGGTTCTGTGTCAAGTTCTGTGAAAATCAATACTTTCATTTCAAAATAGTATTTCTAAAATATAAACTCTGAGGAAGGATTTAACTCACAATTTTTTGACTCCACGAGCAAAGGGCAACCCTTCTACATGCATATATGAGAATCAATACTTGTTTCAAACTCTGTAGTTACTGTTTTGTTTACAAGATTCCAAAATCGTTCAATTCACTAGAGCTCAAAGTTCCGTTCTAAAACTTAAGTGGTAGAATGCCTAAATGCCCAGATCTGTTCAGAGTCACATAATGTCTAAAATTGTTTTAAAAAAGTCAAAGAATGTATACTTACTGAATTGAAGTTATTCAAGTGTCCGGGACTCAAGAAGCGGCGGGTGGGTGGAGAGGGTCGAGCCGGAGAAGGCGGAGCGTGGGCGAGGAGGTACTCAGGAGGGCTGAGGGGTCCATGGGAAGCTGGAGACCCTGCAGATGTTGACGGGACTATTGCATTTGGACTTCATCACAGAGTTTATCTCGTCACTGTGTCGAGTGTCAGAAGGCTACTGGTCGAGATGTTCGGAGTGGCAGAGGGAGAGACGGGCTTCGTTGATGTGGAGGAGGACCTGGCCCAAAAGTACGACTGGAGCTCCACTTGGTCTGGACCGTCCGTATTTGTGTGAGTTACTTGTCCCTCTCTCTCCTCGTCCGGGGGAACTGGGTGAAGGTTGTGACTGAGTCGGGAGGGAGCGGGCTACACTCCCGTTTCCGTCGACCCGTTTCTTTTTCTGAGGCCAAAATGGAGAAAGTGGGGTTGAGGGACACTCCTGAATGGAACCACTCACTTTGGCCAGGCACAACGCATGCCAGCCAACCAGGCACTACGGCCAGGCGGCGTAGCCGGGTTAGAACTCCAGCTCCTTTTTTCCGTTCTGGAGCCGTTCTGCTGAAAATAGAGAGAGGAGAACAAGCCCAATGCTCTGTCTTGGTGAAAAGTTTTATGTTTGGCTTTGGCAGGAACTTTCTCCACTCGGGCCTTCTTGGGAGTCTCTGGACTTGAGCACTCAGGAGGTACGGACCTTCACTCGACGCCCACTTACGACGCCTCGGACATCTCGGCCAGAACTGAGCTCTGTCTCCAGCATTCCGCCAAACCTCCTTTCTCACAGATTCCAAGACTCTCGCACTACGGCTTCACAGAAAGTCCGCTCGTCTCGGCTGCTCTACACCAAAATGTGCGAAAAGTCTTTCCGACAATTAGGCTAATTAAATGGGGATGTATAGGTGCAGTTCAGGAACAACTGCTAATCGATCAGTGATCCATAGCAATAAATAGATTGTTTATTTCTTTATTTTTACTGAAAAAATTCGCAGTCTATTTATTTATATATTTACCTGAATAATTGATATTAACCGTACGTAAGTACTTTGGTTTTGGAAAGTTTTGACGTGTTCAAGTGGTACGGTTAAAGGCGTATTTGGGGTCTGCAAAATTTGAGCAACACTTTTTTCTTTACATAATTATAAATTTGCAAAATCGAACAAAAAGAGTATTTTATGGAAGCAGTAGTCCAGCTCTGCCGCAACTCAATCAATTCTGTCAAGTATTTGTCCTTAAGTTAGTTTGAGAATTTACGCTTTAAACACACGCTGATCTTCCAATTGTATTGATTGGCATATAAACTCGGATTCAATTAATTGGTGAATTTAATAGGCACTAATGAAGTTACACTAAAGTGAAAAACTCAATAGACGGAAATATGAACATCAACAGGAAATGGAAAGTAGCTTGTTATAAAGTAATGATGTATGCATCAAGTTTGTAAACACGCAATTTACCGAAAAAACGACACAGCGGAAAAAGTCAATCCTTTATTGATGTAATTTGTTTTAACATTCTAAAATGTTGTTTCTGATTCCAAACACTTAATATTCATTCTGTAAATTTTGTTGAAGAATAAAAAATTGACGTGGAAAGTATTAAAATAGATCACACAGACTGTCTCCATGCGAAATATTAACTAGGCAAAGGTAAACAGGCAAAACTTTCTAATTATTACAACTTTACTCCACATCATGTGTCAATAATTTGAAAAAAATTTTTTTGTCTAATTTAAACCCGAAGGGAAATGGAACATTTGAACATGTTCAACCTTCTCTGAATAAATTCATGTCAACTTTCGATTACAGTTCGATTAATTTCGGCCGTTTACACATATCAAATCCCATAAATATATGTCAAGTCAAGTGATTTGCAAAACGCGATTCATTGCGTCATATTTCTTCCTACGCGGACATTATCAAGTTTCAATTCTACTTAGTTACTTGAATTTTGCCATAAGACCCGTTCGTGCGGATAAAAACAAAGGGCAGAAAGGTTCTGTTGGCCATAATTTTGTGTACAATGTGATGCAGTCCACGGCCAGCTCAGAACTTCTGAAACCGCAAGTGACTGGCGCTTCACCAAACTCGCCTTCTCCTCTCCGCACTTTATTAGTGTCATTGTCAGGAGGAACTTTTGGGCCTGTTGGAAGCTTACGAGGACCTCTTCCCTTAGGATTATCATTATCAGAATTTATAGGAATACTTGAATGACGAACCTCACCTCAATCATCCGCCTGTCTTCCCCTCCAGTCCCTGTCACACGGACTTATTAATTATGCACCGCTTTGGATCTCACTCACCCACATACGAACACATACGGACTCCGTCTCAACCTAAACAGAACATTACCACACACAGCCACTTAAATCCAACCCGTTATGTCCATGTCATACGTACGTAGTACCAAGCCAGTTATTTGGGTAAAAAAAGTCTGGCTCGAATCTGGAAATCCAATATTACAAACAGTTATGACCAAAGGTTAGGCTTTTCAATTGTGAAAAGGCTTTTATTGTTCTTTTCGGAAACTGGTGGATCGAATTCAGCGGAAATCATATTTTTGAGATTTCTAGTTCTAAACCTTAGATCATACTGCAACACTCTAGTTCGTATATTCTTTAAAAGTAAAAGTGTATGGTATTGGTCAAATCTACGTATACAGCATTTTGAATATCAGTTTTCTCAAAGGGCGTAAACCTTCCAAATGCATTTAAATTTAAATGCTTCTGATAAATGGTAAAGGTATGCGGTTTGCCGAATTATATTCTGAAAAGGCACAAATTCATTATGGTTAAATTTCTTGCGATTGATTAGCCAAATCACCGTCTTCAATTGAGTAAAGGAAATCTTCATTTTGCCCAATTTGGTTTCCAATGAGTTCAGTTTTCTCCAGTTTTGCAATCAAAGAATGCAGGTTATAATAGTTTTTATATTCGTCGAGTTCAATTATGGATTCAGTTTTGCATATTAAAAACTCACTGAATATATTTTTTGAAAGGATGATGCTCAAGGAATTCAATATTGACTAGTTGTATATTCAATTCAAAATTCAGCTTTGATAGTTTAGTGCTAAATTAGTTAGTTTAGTTTTTCAGCTAAGTATTCAATGAATTCGGTTTTGCCAGGTTTGCAAGGATTTCAGCTCTTGCCGGTATTTATTTGCTGATTTCAGCTTTTGCCCTTTTTAAACTCGTTAAATTTTTTGCCAATTCTGTGATTAACAAACTCAGCTTTTGTTGCCAGTTTTACCTTCAATGAATTCAGTTTTTGCTAATTTTGTACGTAGTAAATTCAGCCGTTTGCAGTTTTCTATTTAAACCAATTCGATTTTTGCCAATTAGATTTCTGCATTTTTTTCTAAATGGAATTTCGTTTAATTAAAAAAAAAACACCAAAACCAAGCTGTTCCAATTTGTGAATCGGACCCTGAATATTGGCCTGAAATTAAGGCTGCCAAAATTGGGTACTTCTCCATTGTTTCCATTTCAAATTCGAATTACAATTTAAAGCCATTTTTCAAAAACTGATTAAAATTCAAACCTTCGGCAAAAGAGCCACTTTCGTTACTTGTAGCCTAATCTTGCTTATGAGGCTAGCATACACGTAGTTTACACTTTTACACCACTGCGAATTTCGTACTTGGATCATGAAAAATAGCTCCCAGGTTCTATTAACCCACAAACGTGAAGATCCATTACGCTTGTCATTGTTTTGAATGTTCATACAAGTCTGTATTACAATAAAAAGCTATAATCTGTCATCATTTCCCAGAACCATTTTATGACTCTCAAACTACTTCTTTAATGTAAATTCCACGAGTTTTGGTTACGAGTTGACGATATTACGACTACAGTTCCGAAATCAGAACTACAGGAGAAAGTGAGAAGGTGACTACACAAACATAACTATCAAGGCAAGTGGCCATAAGCATCAGGCATAATAACATTAAACCTGAAGTTGCAAGCCGTAAAGTTAAAACGATTTTAAGTTAAATTTTATGATTTCTGTAGAACCGACATTCGGAACACAGTAGGAGGAAGGAGGTGCCAAGTGCAGCCAAAACTAAACTCAGGCATTTAGGGTTTGAGAACATAAAATCTTGATTTGCTTCATATTTTTTGGGAAATTAGACTTTTCAAACAAAACGCAGTCTCAAATAGAATTTTACGAGTGCACCAGGGCGTTTTTAAAATTTTCAGTGCATTCGTAAAATTGTAGCTGATGAGTTTCTTATTTGAGCTTATCGGTGCAAATTGATGCCAAGCTGACAGGTTTTGTGGAAGTATTTTAAAAAAATTATTGTAACTCTGATTTAAATTTGATTTTATAATTTTTACATTTGTTTTTTCGAAGATTTTTTAAGTTTTTGAATATTTTTTTTTCTAAGACTTATTCTCCCCCAGGATATTTCGATTTCTTTACCATTTAAGTTCTTCTTCTTCGATTTAATGCTTGTTTTTTTTTTCGTCTCATTTTACTGTTTTGATTGTTAATATTCAAATGCTAATTTTTATCATGATAAATTTGATGATTTATTCACAAATTAAAAATAAATATACCATTTTAAAATATATTTTGTTCATTGATGCTATTTCTTTAAAAAATCACCCATCAATTCATTCCTCAACATGAAAGCAAGCACAGCAAAATACAGTGGTTTAAATAATCTAAATCCTGTCAGCTCTGCCTAATTATAATTATACTATAAAGCGTTTTAAATACATTTTAGGTTACTAAAACGAAGTTTTAATAAAGTCCACAAAGCTTTCTCCTAATCTGAGGACTGTCCCAGCAGGGAAGATGATGCTCAGGATTTCATAAATAGAAAATGCTTCTGGAATTAGTTATGGTTTCCAGGAAATCAAAAGGGTTGTCTGACGTAATGACAAACTGTGTGGAGAAACAACAAAAGCAATTTGAACTTTACGACTCAAGTAGTCACCAGAGAAATTAAAGTTATGTAGAGCTCTCCAGTAGCTCCCTTTCACACATTTACTTATACAGAGAACTCTCCCGGTGCAGTTCATGCGGTAAACCGGGTAAACCCAACAAACCCGCATTCCACATAACAAATGCATGAAAAAAATATTGGCATCAGGTGCTCAGAATATAAAGGTTGCTGAAATGACAAAGCTACCCAATCTGTTTGCATGGCTTCAGTTCGGATCATGCATCGTATCATGTCATAACATCAACATAAGCCACTTCAAATAGGCGAAACACATACTCGTTAATGCTCCTTTTATATGCTAGAGTGAAAGTCTATGTTGTATGTATGTACTGTACATGTACATGTACATATGCTCCCTGCATTGCAGTTTCAGACAAAAATTTTCACATGTATATATGAGTTTCCACATTTTATCCAGCAGGTTTTAGCTCTTTTTTTTTGCACTGCAAAAGTTTTCTCAATTGAGGAATTTATAATGTTTGATTTTTAGTTTGGTGGAATTTATCTTTATTTTAACTTTATGTAACGACTATGATATGACTGACTGGCTGCTTTCACCGAGTTTTCATTATTTCATATGTGAACAACTTTTCTTTCATTCAAATGAAAGGCCTAATAATTTACGTCGTTTGAGCTGTAATATCCTAAATCCATTCTGAAACTCCCAAGCACTAAATCTACTGATAATTATGCTGTTCATAATTGAGAGAAAAAAAATTTGGTG